>QLOR01002275.1:0-46765 GCA_003313825.1 Sarcodon aspratus | reverse complement strand
CGGACCCGTACCCGAAGAACCCATACCCGTGACCCATGTGGGTTACCCATACCCTTGCCCTTGCCTAGTCCCATATGACTGAGTTGATAAAAAAAGTCAAGTTTGATATTGAGACCCAGAACATGTAAAGGCATGTTGCAATGTTCCAAGCTTCCAAATGCCAGGGAAAGGGAATAGAAACGATGATAAAGCTGACGAACGAGAAACCACTGAAGACATGATTGATGGACATGATCAGGGAGGCCCATCAGAAGACAGCTTTCTCTGACATATATAGGGTTTGGGAATGGCAGTATGGAACTCTGCACAGAGTTGTGTAGCTTCTATAGGTCAGCGCATTGATTATTTAACCACTGGTGCAACTGAAGAAATATTTTTCACCATCAAAACTGGGATCATGTAAACTTAGATTCGGATGACAGCGATAGGGTGACGAGTGACGAAGAAGCCAACATGAGCGACAAGATCATGATCGATACACGGGAACATTATTGGAGCGGCAAACAAGATCAGGTGCGACAAGCTACAGGTTTTTTTACTATAATATGTTCCAAAGAAAGGATGGGCACAAAGGTTACAAGAGCCTCATCCCGCAAGCTGTAGCTAGATCGCAAAAGTGATATGATATCACTAGTCAGTCTAGTAATCAGCGCCTTTCGGGGATTGCCTAGTCATCGCGGCAATCGATATCAAGTCCTGCTTCGCAAGTGGCACAGATGATCCTTTTGGTATGACTCAGATTCCCGCTCACCAGATATCATCCTCATAACGAAGATCCGTGTCCATGTTATGTGATAATGAATCACGCACACAAGTCACAAACATATTCCCAATACTCCCCACGAGAAGAGCTAGCATGATAGTCAAAACAATGCGATATAGATGGTGTTCAGGTCGTATATGGACATGCAGTAAGAAGCGTGAAACATGTTGCGAATATAATTCGCCCACCTGCGGATCAACATTGACAAGAAAAGAAAAGAAAAAGACAGAAACCAAAAATCCACGAGCTTACTTACCGATATCGCACCTAACCTATGCCCAGCCAAAAACATCACCATCGTAGATAGCCAAGTTGATGAACGATGTCACGTTGGGTATCGAGACCCAGACCGTATAAATGCAGCCTCCAGCGTTCGAAGCTTGGAAAGGCTAGACTAGTGGGATAAAACGAAGATGAAGCTGATGAACGAGAAAGAAGTGAAGACGTGGTTGGCGTTCATCATCGGGTAGGAATCCCGGCAGCAACCTTTCGGATATATATATGGAGCTTGAGACGTGATGCTATGGAAGTCTTCATGGGGCTCTGTACTTGATGAGTGTTTCGTCACAGAAGATCTGAGGTGCGATAATGAAGATATTTTTTGCTATCAAGAAGGGTGCGGACTTCTGCAGTTTCCGATGGAAGCCGATAGAGAAGGAGTTAAAGCGACCGGTGTTCTGAATTGAACTCGAGTGTGTGAGAGACTGTCTATCACGCATAGCGACAGTAATTCAAGGTTGAGGGGGAAAAATAAAGTAGAAATCAAGTCTTACATCAAAAGCAGGTGGAAACTAGATCACAAGCGTAAGACGAATCCACCATTTAAAGTGGCAAAGTAGATGAGTCGGCGGCCAACTTGAAGTTGAGAACTTGCCGTGACCGTGACATCATTGCCAACCTGTTTTTTCATGCTTGCCGATGAACTTGCAAGCTACATAGTGACACCGGTGCGAAACTCGTTACTACAAACTTATACAATGATACTCTTGGTCTATTGTACACTCATTCCGCTGCCGGGTACAAACTGCCCAGGTTACCCACAGCTGGAGCGCCTCTTCGACTCGTGTCTTGTGCAAGTGCCACTTCTGCCAGTGTCGTTCCCTGATCCATTGGCCCGACTTTCTGCACATTGCCTCTTCCTTTCTAGCCTTTGCCTCTGCTTTATTCACTGCTTTGAACTTCTCCCGGTCGTCTCGCTCGTCGTGGTTTCTACTCTTCTGATCCCTTGCCGATTACACTTTCAATCGTCTCCTCATTTCTTGCTAACAGCAATAGCACAGTGAACCTGAAGAAGCTCAACACTTTACAAGGCCAAATGTTTCTTATTTTCAACCTCCAAAATCTCAGTACGCGATCGCCATGCTGGAGAGGCGGCATTTATCGATATCGAAGAACCAGCAAAATAGCCACGGAACAAGCCGCTAGAGTTGTTGGCCCCTGGAGCTGGGAGTAGAACGATTCCGGAAGACTAGGCAATCAAAGGTGGAAGGACGAAGTTAGCCTTGGGTAATAGGTGCGGTATTGGTATGTAAGTCCACCTTTGTTGGCCTTATGGTTGGTTTCGAGGGCTCATAAAGCCGTCGTGGTTGAATTTCATAGTGAATGCCGTGGTGGATTTCGTGCTCGTCCGAGGGTTCTGTTGGTGGTAGTTTCTTGTTACTATGGGAGGATCTTCCTCCATCCATCCCGTAGTCAAATGATGTATCTCTGTCGCCATAGGATTCGGAGTCATTATCCAAGGCATCCAAGCAGAACTTTCAAGTCTTTGAATCCAAGTATCCAACTCTGCGCCGTCAGCGGTAATACCAATGCATCTAATTCTTTATACTCGAATTGTAATCATATTGTCACTCATAAAGTCTACTCAAAAGAGGGGAATGACTATAGGACCTTGAAACAGGATACATCGAGACCAATCGAAAACAAGAAACCGTGTCAATCTTAACGCACAAGAAGAATGAGGAGGACTGGAGTCGGTTTGTTATGGTACCTGCCAAGTACGATTGCGAAATCCACCGTAAGAAATACCCAGTTCTCATAATGATACAACAGACATAAATACAGACGCTGAGGTCGTGAAATGAATTACATTTGTGTACGCATGTGTAAGATAACGGTGCGAACTAAATAGTTTTAGACAACAGATTCATTCATTGCCGTCTTCGATGCTAGTCGTTGCGGCAGCCTCTCACAGATTGATTTGAGGTCCAAAGATGCTGGAGGAGGCTGGATGCAAGGGACGTGGACCTGTGGTCTAGGTGACAACGAATGGATCAGGTCCAACGATGGTGACGACTCGGATACGGCGGGGAGTTCCTGCTTTGACTCCAAGTCGAAATTTATGAACGGCATACTAATAGCGCTCCGGCTTTCAAATTCACCGTCTAGGTATCTAGGAGGATCAGATTTACCCAAAGTGGGGTGCTGGTTCTCGAGGGTAGCGAATCCTATATCACGAGAACACATAACGATGCTAGGTTGTCCGCTGACATGTTTTGAGAGTCGCAGTCTGCAGGAGTACAAAAGAAGAAATAACTGTTGTGATATCTGTTAAGATAAAGGGAGCATTACGACGTACCCTGAAGACCCCGAAGATCCTGTCTGGAATCCCACTTTCTTGGCAACAAACTTTAGAACCAACTTATAGTGTCTCCAAGCCTCCCCCGTCATTCCGAAGAAAAAGAAGAACGTAAAAGCATATATCACGCTGTTCCAGCGAGCCCATTCTTGTGCAATTAGAAGGGTGCGGTCCAAACGCCAGAGTGCGGTCGGATACATGTCCACACGAGAAAAGTCGTAGTGTATTTCTGCCCAACTTAGCCAAGGATACACAGGAATCCACCTTTTGAGAACCCACGCATTGAAGGGGATAGTTAACAATGGATCCATTCCGCTTAGCATCATCAGTCTGAGGTAAAGACTGAAGCTGAGACCTCCCGTCGAATGCCCCAGTATGGATCTGATAGTTCGTCTTTTGATCCAAAGATGATAGACGTTCAAGTCTGAACATGTATGAGTAAAGTTCTTCCAAAAGAGATACAAACTCGTCTTACAGGCATAGATACCACCTATTACACCAATGAGCAATTTCCAACCGGGGACGAACACTACGGCCAATGCCGTAGGAATTATCGGGATATAGCATCCGATATCTCCGAGGATTGCGTATCGTTGTGTTTGTACAATGTATGCTACCAGCAATGTAAGAAATTCCGCAGGTTTATGATGAGTGGAAGAACATACCTAGGGTTATGTTTAAAATAGGCATTCCAAGACACAACGATATATCAACTACAATAAGCCTTCGTCTCTTTGAAAGAGATCAGTCGTCAGAATATGGAACGTCTTCAATTACGTACCTCTGCTCTAGTGGTATCGACGAAGGGATTCAAGATAATGCGGTACAGACGGCGCTGTATACACAGACATGCCGCGGGGAACGCGAAACTTGCTGCGAGGATAATGCGACCGCCTGTGGATCAAGAAGTAAAACAAAACAAATCGATATTAATGAATATATTAACTTACTGATATCGCACCACACAGGTGCCCAGTTACCTATGTTTTCATCCCAAATGACCGAGTTAATGAATGATGTCAAGCTTGATATTGAGACCCAGAACATATAGAAACATGTCGCAGTGTTCGAAGCTTTCAAGTGCCAGGCAATGGGAATGGATACGATGACGAAGCTAATGAATGAGAAAGCACTAAACAAATGGTTGACGGACATGATCAGAAGGGCACGACCTGGTCTCAGGAAGCCAACCCTCACCATTTATTTGTGCGCTGGGCTTGCATGAGTGGGAAAACTCTGAGTCACAGCGCCTCCCTCCATTCATATGATTTCCTGGTGAGCGGTGTGTTATGAATTAAATCTTGGGCGATAAAGAAGAACAGTTCTGGAAAATGTTTCACCATCAAAGATGAGAGTAAAACCTGATGAAACCAAGACAGATGACAGACAAGTGAACTGATTCAGAACTCATATTCAAGGTTTGTGACCCGCCTTGTATGGAGACACATGAATAAGTCGATACTGGCTAGGATTGTCGATGTATACAGCTCCGATATTGACAGGTCATGAGCGCGAACGACAAAGGAGAGCACGATTTTACGCGGCAAACAAGATCGGCGACTTGAACATTGTATGTAGTCCTTGTATAATAGGAGCAGAGACTCGATAGGGTAGTTCATGATGCAAGGAAGAGTAAGTGACACGTTTCCAACTTATGACTTGTTACTCCGTCAAGTGGATCGTGACTCCGAAGTCTCATCTTGGTGTCTTCCAGGAAGCTTCCATGTAAAAGTCTGAACAAACTATTAGAATATATTCTATAGTCTTTAGACGTCCAATTACATGGACCTCATCGTATGATACGAACTTCCTCAACGGCACAGTTGTGAGTTACGCTACCACAGGCTCAGTGAAACTTGAAATTTGCTCGAATTGTGCCATTAGTAGTCAGCGCCAGGCGACAGTAAATAACACAAATGTTTACTCTTACAGGTCTACTGTAAGTAAAAAAGACAATTTGAAGGTTCGAAATAGGTTCAGAGAGCGAATACTAAACGAAGGAAGCACGTCTCAATACACAAACAAAATAGCAACGAGCACGAAGACCGACATGATGAGTCGTTTTGTTAGGGTATCACATATTGAGGATAGTTGGAGAGCATATACAAAAATGGTGCTCAAAGGAAACAATCCCGTCGCGTGTTCAAGTTCACGTGTGAAAAAGAAGACAAACTGAACAGAATTAGAAATTTAGCTCGTCTGTGGAAGTCCTGAACGTTAGTGGCTGTAGTCTGCCTCTTGTAGACTCAAAGACCAAGGTCGTTGGAAGAGGTTGAATGCTTGGGGTGCGGAAGTGTGACGTGCTTGAAGGCGGATGGGTTGAGTACGGCGATGTTGCAAACTTCAACTCAGACGGAGACTCGGATTTTAAGTCTGAATTAAAGCTTGTAAAGGACGAAATAGTATTCTGGCTGTCACCGTCTATACATATAATATGGTGAGAGCGCATCGTGCTCGCATGTTGTACATTGTCACGTTTTGGAAACGGAAGCCTGAACGAGTAAAGAGGAGGAACAATAGTTGTTATATTTATCGAAATAATCGGCACATTACGACGTACCCGGAAAAACCTGGTGATTCTGTCTGGTATCCGACTATCTTGGCAACAAACTTAAAAGCCAACTTATAGTGTCTCCGAGCCTCCCCTGTCATTCCGAAGAAAAAGAAGAACGTAAAAGCATATATCACGCTGTTCCAGCGAGACCATTCTTGTGCAATTAGACAGGTGTTGTCCAAACGCCAGAATGCGGTCGGAAGTGTATCCACACGAGAAAAGTGTGCGTGTATGGTTCCCCAACTTGAGCATGAAGACAAGGGGAGCCACGTTGTGAGAACCCACGCATTGAAGGGGATGGTTAAAAATGGATCCATTCCGCTCAGCATCATCAGTCTAAGGTAATGATTGAAGCTGAGACCTCCTGACGAAGACACCAGAAGTAACCTGATATTCCGTCTTTTGATCCAAAGATGATAGAGGTTCAAGCCTAAACACGTATGAGTAAGGCTTTCCAAAAGAGATACAAATGCGTCTTACAGGCGTAAATACCACCTACTATACCAATGAACAATTTCCAAGCGGGGACGAACGCTACGGCCAATGCGGTGTTAACAATCGGGATGTAACATCCGATATCTCCGAGGATTGCATATCGTTGTGGTTGAACAATGTATGCTACAGAGATGTAAGAAATTCGTCGAGTTTATGATAAATGGAAGAACATACCTAGCGTTACGTTCAGAATAGGCATTCCGAGACACAGCAACATATCGACCATAATCATCCTTCGTCTCTTTGAAAGAGATCAGTCTGAAAAATTAAAGTCACGTAATGTCTTCAACCTACGCACTTCTCTAGGGCTATCGAAGAGTGGATTCGAAATCATGCAGTATAGACGACGCTGTATACATAGACATGTTGCAGGGAACGCGAACCCTGTTGCGAGGATGATACGGCCGCCTGTGAATCTCAACATGAGTGATGAGACAAAACGGACTGAAAGGCAAAAAGATATGGGCATACTGATATCGCACCATACTGGTGACCAGTTAATGACGTTTCCGTCCCAAACGATCGAGTTGATGAATAAAAGTAAGCTTGATATCGAGACCCAGAACATGTAAAGACATGTGGCAGTATTCGAAGCTTTCAAATGCCATGCAAAAGGGATTGATACGAGGATGAAGCCAATGAACGAGAAAGCACTGAAAAGCTGGTTGACGGTCATGGTATGGAAGATGTCTGGATTCTGAAAACTCACTTCATCTATATATGCGACTTACACGAGGTATTAGGGAACTCTACGGCGTTCTCCTATTCATACAATCCCCTGGTGAGTGGTGTGCTATTGAAGAAAATATGATCAGGCGCGATGAAAAAGAGTGGTTTTCGGCAGTTCTCACCATCATAGAATGAGAGCAACAACTTCCGACGAAACCAGGACTAATAGCAGATGAACAATCGATATTTGGAAAACTCATATGTGGAAAGTATTGGGAGTCCTAGTCCATGTATTGCAGACGTAAATAGACGGAAGTCACGGTGTAGCGTAACAAATTTGACGAGTCCCTAGACATATCCACTTCCGATGGCTGACAGAAAAGGATCATGAGCGAAAAACGAGATCCTATCTTGAGGCGACAAACACTATCATCAACGAGATGAGTGAGAGATACCATCACCAGAGGAATCCAGCGTAATGGACGATAGACTTCCAACGACGCTTGAATGTCAGACATCAATACCCGAGCCACAAAAACAACTATCCAACTCGTATAGAAAATTCGAGGCTCGTCGTGACAATTTCCAGATAAAGCATGATGAGGCTGTTTTAACAAAGTGAAACGCTAGGTTATTCTGTACTTCGATATTCAAATGTTCCACAAAATCCGAATTCCTAGATTTCTGGATTCCTAGTATTCCAATATGGTATTGGAATCTGAAAAGATGACGATCTGACTGGAACCTGCGCCTATATGGTGATTCTATGATAACTGACGTCTTCGGCCGACTCCTCGAATTCCTTGTCCTCAGAAGATATCGCTAAGAGCATCGACGTTAGATGGTTGGCAGGTACACGAGCAGTGATGGACGCCGGGACACGGGGTGCAAAATTGTAAGTAGACATCCGGACTCGGTGACGCCGCTCCGAGTTTTCTGTGCGGCCTTGCCGTATTCAGTCGCCGTCGATATTCCTTCACAAAAAAAAACCCACTCGTAGCGGCATCCTCTTCAGTATCCTTCACAATCCCGTCGGCATCGATTAATCCAAACTTGCTGGAAAGGACCAAAAACTCCCATACTCATCTAGTAGCCGGATCTTCCGTCATGTGTAGAGGTTTTGCCGCAAGCCATATGCAATGCATAGCTGATTCCTGAATAGTGTGTAGTATGCAATACATGTCTGTCATAAATAAACAAGATATGTTTTTCGGATGTGTTACGCGTGGACCTGTGGTAGACAATGGAAAGAATAATTTTTTTATACAAGATTTAGACTCGGAAATACCACAGTCCACTTAGTGACTCCGGGCCTACTGGCACCCGGCAAAGTCAAGCTCACGGTTCCACGCAGTGAATATAAACCATTTGCGCAAGAAATTTAACATCCACCAGCGTCATGCGACAGTAAGTAAATTATGTACAAGTTACAAGTATTCCTGCTCACTGAAAAGAGAGAAATTACCCCGTTTGTTAAAATACTACAAAGAAGAGGAGAGACGGCAGAGGAGACAAAGGTAGACTGAAGGAGTCTTCTATGTCAGAGAACATGTTGAGCATAGTTGCAAAGCCTATAAGAAACCGTACCTCGAAACGGACATGGATACAAACATCGATGTCATGGATTCGAAGAAAAAACAGCGCCCAGCGCGTGTTCACAAATGTCAAACAAGACAAACTAAACAGAATTAGGCCCATCTACGGCAAACTTCAACACTAGTTGTTGTAGCCTGCCTCTTGTCGACTCGAGGTCCAACGACACCGGAGGACGTTGGATGCAGGGGACGCGGAACTGTGGCGTACACTTGATCACGCCTGGGTCAGGTGTGGGAACGTTGCAGACTCAAGAGTCGGACAGGGACTCGTGTTTTAAGTCCAAGTCAAAGTTTGTCGAGGGTTCAATAGTGCTCCTGCTTCCGCCGTCCAATGATCCAGGACTCGGTCTATCCAAAGTAGAATGCTGATTTTCGAGAACAGGAAGACCTATATCACGAGAGCACATCATCCTCGCGGGTCGTGCATTGGCATATTTCGGGAGTTGAGGGCTGGGTGATTAAAATGGTTCTAATATCTGTTTAAATAAGTGACAGATTGCAACGTACTCGGAGGAGCCTGATGATCCTGTATGGCACCCGAATTTCATGGCAATGAACTTTAGGGCCGACTTATAGTGTCTCCTCGCTTCATTTGTCATCCCGAACAACGAAAAGAACATGAAAGCGTATATCACACTATTCCAGCGACCCCATTCGTTGTAAATGAGGTATGATGGGATTGACCGCCAGTACCCACTTGGGAGTTTATCCACACGAGAAAAATCGTAGTGTATTTCTGCCCAATTTAGCCAAGGATGCACGGGAATCCACGTTTTGAGAACCCACACGTTGAAGGGAATGGTTAAAAATGGATCCACTCCACTCAGGATAAACAGTTTGAGGTAATCACTGAAGTTGAGGCCTCCTGCTGTCGAAGAACCAAGCACAGTTCTGATAGTTCGTCGTTTAATCCAAAGATAATAGATATTCAAGCCTGAACATGTATAAATGGCATCTGAAAGAGAGACAGGTCACAGGTGCGACTTACAGGCGTAAACACTGCTTGTTAAACCAATGAATGATTTCAATGCTGGGACAAACACCACAACCAAGGCAGTATCAACTATCGGGATGGTGCATCCGATATCTCCTAAGATTTCGTATCGATGTGTTTGTACAACACATACTACTAGAGGTGCAGC
This sequence comes from Sarcodon aspratus, assembly GCA_003313825.1. Lineage (NCBI taxonomy): Eukaryota > Fungi > Basidiomycota > Agaricomycetes > Thelephorales > Thelephoraceae > Sarcodon > Sarcodon aspratus. The sequence continues at coordinate 36,969 of QLOR01002275.1, read as the reverse complement.
AAATTCATGGATTTATGATGAGTAAATGAACATACCTAATGTTGTGTTAAGAATAGGTATTCCGAGGCACAAAACCATATCGACTATAATCATCTTTCGTTTCTTTTAAAGAGAGTCGTCAGAAAATAAAAGGCATGTCACATCCAAGATTACTTACTTCTGCTCTAGTGTTGTAAACGGATGGATGCAAAATAATTCGGTATAGACGGCGCTGTATACATAGACATGTTGGAGGGAACGCGAAACATGCCGCGATGGTGATGCGACTACCTGTGGATCAAGAGATGAAACAAGCCAAACTGAAGCTCACATACATATGAACTTACTGATGTCACACCACACTGGTGCCCAGTCACCCACGTTTCCATCCCAAACGACTGAGTTGATGAAAAAAGTCATGCATGCAATGGAGACCCAGAACATATAAAAACATGTTGCAGTATTCGACGTTTTTAAATGCCAGGCAAAAGGGACGGATACTAGGACAAAGCCGATGAACGAGAAAGCACTGAAGAGATGGTTGACGGACATGATCACATAGACATCTGGAGACCAATTTTCCTGATTTTTATACGAGGTTTGAGTGAGGTGCTATGGGACTCTCCGCGGCGCTCCATATTTCCTGATGAGCAGTGTTACGGGAGAAGATCTAATCAAGTGCGACGAACAAGAGAGGCTCGGGCAATTCTGACCATCAAAAACGAGAGCAGAATTTCCAACAGACCAAGAGCTAATGGCAGACGAGTGACCACTAGTACTGATTCAAAAAGATCATTTGCAACATGTCTTGGGACGCTAAATCTTGCATAGCGACAGGGCTGTCTAGAGAAAATTCAAAATAGAGACATTAGCTACCATAGATGCTGACGTAAATTGCATCTTGACCAACAAACCGGGCGTGATTGAGGCAGCCGACAACCTCATCCCCACCTTGGGCAGTAAGTTGACAACTGGGACGACGATGAGTTCTAGTGTCAGATATCAATATATCAATTCTTTTCGTGCATGAGGTGGCAGCTCTTTGTGACAAATTCCAGATACAATATAATAAGGCTTACTTTCGCAAGGTGAAGCCCATTATCCGTATTCAAATGCTCCAGAAAGTCCCAACCCCCGTATTCCCGGTATCCCAAGGTATTGTAATCTGGAACCAGCGAAAAGATTGCGACCTGAGCTGAACCCGCAATCAGTAGCCAGACCGCAATACGTATCAAGAGGTAGTAGGTATTCCCTAAAGGCTTCACCTTCAGCATCACGTTCAACTTTGGTAGTTCCGAAATCAAAAGATAGATTCAATACCAGTTTCTGTCGTTGTTGTAGTACCACACCAACAACTGCCAGGTGTTCAAGCCTGGAATTCCCGGGCCGGGAATGACTCACGAGTCGGGCTTTGGAAATTCGCTTATCCTCACGCAGCCAACTCTACTCACAAAGCTTCTTCATTTGTACTCCCCGCAACTCACCCCGGATCGGTTGTATTTCGCTGTAATTTCAAAAGAGCCCTACTTGGGACAGTTGCTACGAGTCGGGACTCTGCTCTCGCTTTGGAACTCAACTCTACGGCAAATCCAAGTGCTTTACATTCGCGCAGTTCGCCAGAGTGGTGCACATAACTTTTGAGTATCCTCCTGTTATTTATCTGAATTTACCAAAGTATTTGACCTGTGAATGCCAAGTCACACACATACACACACAAAAGTTACAACCATATTTGACCTCCTACAGTCTACCTGATGAAAATATTTACAATAAAAACGAGGGACAAGGAGAGAGATGAGTGTGTCTCCAAGCACACAATAAAAATGTGGGGTAACAGTAATAAGGAGACCGAAAGAGTCGGTTCGCCGTGGCACGTCGCACGCGTCAAGCGTGACAAAGTCTATGAAGAGTCCCCACCCAGACACGGAGATAAAAAGTACATACGGACATCACGATAACACCAAGGAAAGAAAACCATGTCAACCGTGCGTGAAATAAGGAGGAGAGCCAAACATGTTTTAGACGTCGAGTCTGTCCACGCTTTTCAATTCCGAATCCGAAGAGCGTAAAGGATATGTGGAATTGTGGCATAACTCGACCTCGTGTTATGCTTCCGAGTCCATTGAAGGCGCGATACTCCTAGTCTTCCCCCTTGAGGATCCAAATGGATTCATTTTGTCATGATTGAATTCCCTGGGCGGGTTTTCCGGCTTGGGAAAGATAGCAAGTACCACCTGCTTAGGGCGCATCCACTTCGAAGATGGTTGTAATTGGTATTGATCCGAGTCTTGAGTCCTGCGTAGGAAAAAGAGTAAGAGAAATTAGTTTGTGGTATCATCTGGATGGAATCAATACAGCATACCCGTCTGTAGTCGTTGATCCTGTTGTGAACCCGAGTTTCTTGGCGATAGACCGGTAGAAATATGAATAGTGTCTTATGGCTTCGTCTGCGAACCCGAAGAAAATGAAGAAAATGATCGCATAAACCACACTGATCCAGCGAGTCCCTTCGAGTGTCATCCGAGCAAGGCGATCCGCTCGCCAGACTGACGCCGGGTATTTGTCTATGCGAGAAAAGCCGTTGTGTATTGTTGACCAACTCAACCAGGGAAGGAGGGGGAACCATGTCGTGAAAGCCCATATGTTGATAGGGATAGTTATAATGACGTCAATTCCGGCCAATATCAACAGTCTAAGGTACCGACTCAAGTTGAGGCTACTTGACGATGCACCCAGTATTGATCTGACGATCCGTCGTTTGGACCATACCTGATATACATTGATACCTGAAAATGTACAGGTTAGTTTGTTTCCAAGACGATAGGAGAAGAGCCTCTCACAGCCGTAAACACCACTTATCAGACTAATCAACAGTTTCCATGCGGGGACCAACACAAGACCCAAAGAAGTGTTCGCTACTGGAACATGACATCCGAAGTCTCCGTATATTTCATACCGTTGTTCTTGTACCACGTATGCTGCAAGAAGATTTACCAAATTCCTTAATACGTAATAAGCGAAAAGACATACCCAAAGCTATGTTTAGAAGAGGAATTCCGAGACCAATCAACATATCGACCATAACCAGCCGCCGTTTCTACCAAGGACGTTAGCTGTGGGAAACATTAATGGAACGAAACGCGTTAAAATACGTACTTGCGCCGTATTGATAACTGCAACCGGGTTCAAAATAACGTGGTATAGGCGACGCTGGATACACAGACATGTAGCAGGGATTGCAATGTTCGTTGCTAGGACCAGTCTTCCGCCTTGGAAATCAACAATAAGACAAAAGTGACTGAAGTTCGCAAAGAAAAAGAGCTCACTGATGTCGCACCAGACTGGAGCCCAGTCACCAACGTTTCCATCCCAAACTACCGAGTTGACGAAGAAAGCCAGGTTAGATATTGATACCCAGAACATATAGAGGCATGTTGCAGTGTTCCAAGCTTCTAGGTGCCAGGCAAAGGGAATAGATACGAGGATGAAGCTAATGAAGGAGAAAGCACTGAAAACATGGTTGACGGCGGACATGATGAAGAAGGTGTCGGTGTCGAGTAAACGGCTTTGTTTGATCTATATGCAAACTGGGATGGAAACTCCACAGCGCGCAGCTATCACTGCATGTTGACTTCCTGATGAGCGGTGCGTTACAGAAAAGATCTGATCAGGCACAGTAAAAAAAAAGGCGTACTACGCGGACCATTAATCGCTCTATCGACAGGAGTAAACCCAAGAGATGGCTCAGAAGATGCGATGAAGAGTGGGTCGTCACGAACAGCCAGGGCGTCTGAAAGTGTCGAGAATACTAACTGGATCTTCAAGTTGGATCCTTCACATCACATAGCAACCGCATTGTCAGGACAAAATTGCAATCCCATATGTAGCACGATCAGATGGCGGCAACAGCGATGGGATCATGAAAGAAGATCACTGTCGGACATGCGTGACATGATTGAACAGTAAGCTCATGAAAATTGTGCAAGAGACATTAATATACTCCTTCATAGCATATCATCCCTAACAACTTTCTGCATGAAAAGAAACCGACCACCCTTCGTTCCGCATACACTCTCCTGGCAAGAAAAGGTAAGTTGCTCTGCGGTCAAGATTGTAACGCGGCCTTTCAGGCCCTTTCTACGCGATCCGAAACAGACCCGGGTGCAGATTCCTTTCCAAGTTTGACGAGGAACATGACATAGCCCCGACATGGGGCCGTGATGGAATTCGACTACATACTCAAATGATAGGCGCTAAACCCTAGATATAAGCATACTATGGAGATCATACATAACAGGGACTTACCGTACCCGTGGCCGATACCCATGCAATGAGGCTGTCCTCAACTTCGTTCAGTATTGCCTCCCCCTTCGGGATTGTCAGGAGAATGCATCATTTGCCGCTTTCACATTCAACCAGCTACAATTAGGAAACGCCGAACAGTAGTATATTAAGGGTCGCAAGGGGAAGCTTCATAGGAGATACTTGGCCGTTGCCCATGCCCGATGCTATATCAGCAGTATCATCGCATGTGGTTTATTATGAACCAATTGTAAGTACTTTTGGTCTTACAGGTTTGCTGCGACAATGCTTCCAGGCCACTAAGCACAGCATCCGAGTCTGCAGTGGCGGTGGTGCCAATTGTCCTGCTTTCGCCCTCTTCTGAAAATCAATGAACGTTACCACGTTTTCCTAGTTGACCGTATCGAGGACCTGGCACTGTGTGGCTGTCTGTATAACGATTGACAGGCTCGCACACTAATCCTGACTTGTGTCCACAATTTGACGATAATATTGCATATGAAAAAGTTGTGTGCCAAGGTTAATTTTACAATAAATTGCACATACACCCAAATTACAACCGCATTTCTATGTATACAAGGTATTTTAGGAAAAAAGCGAGTGAGGTCAAGGCCGCAGCAACACCAAGAGAAAGCACATCAAGGAGGAGACACTCGTATCTAAGCAGACCAGAAAAAAAGAGGGGAATAGTGAAAGAGAGATAGTGAAGGCATAGCATGTTTCTACGCGAATCCCAACCTCGAATAATGATAAGAGGAACATAATTATAGGCATTCAAAAGATTGAATCGTAGAAGAGGTCGGTTGTGTGTGTGTGTGATGGAGAGCAAGAAGGCGAGCCGAACACCGTTATATGTTTAATCTGATGCCATCATTGAGAGACTCCGACACGACTGGCTGCCCCGCACCTCTTGTTGGCTCAAGATCCGGAGACATTGCAGGCGGCGGGATACGCGGGATGCGGAACTGTGAAGAATTTGATAACGACTTCTTTGAGTTCAACGACGCCCTCGACTCTAAATCAAACCCGTGTTTCGAGTCCGCGTCAAAGTTTGTAGAAGGCGCGATACTGCTCCTGCTTTCCGAGGATCCAAAGACATAAGGTTTTTCACAAACGGGACGCTGACTATCGGATAAGTTCACGTGGTGTAGGGGCATCCAGTTCGTAGGTCGTAAATTGTAACGCTCCGAGACTCGGGTTCTGCGTAAATTAAAAAGGAAGAAAATCAGTTGGCTGGGTCTGTTGGAATAATTTGAACCGGGTGACGCACTGGGACGACCCTGAAGATTTTGGCCGGTACCCGACTTTTTTGGCGACAGTCCGGAAAGCATCTGAATAGTGTCTTAAGGCTTCATCTGCGAGCCCAAAGAAAACGAAGAAAAGGATTGCATAAATCACGCTGATCCAGCGGGTCCCTTCGATGGTCAAGGTAGCTTGAGGGTTCGCTCGCCAAAGTGAAGCCGGATATTTGTCTATACGAGAAAAGTCTGCGTGTACTGCTGACCAACTCGTCCAGGGAATTACCGGGAACCACGTCGTGAAGGCCCGTATATTGTAAGGGATGGTTATAAACACATCAATTCCACCTAGCATGAACAGTCTAAGATAACGACTGTAGTTGATGCTTTCGTTCGAAGAGCCTAGAATTGATCTGACAGTTCGTCGTTTAACCCAAAGATGATATATGTTGATACCTAAATATGTATGAGTTAGGTCTTTCCACAAAAGAGAGAAGTGCCTCATACAGCCGTAAACACCACTAATTAGACTAATGCATAGTTTCCACGCAGGCACCAACAGTATACCAACAGAAGTGTTGATTATCGGAATATGACATCCGAAATCTTCATAGATATTGTACCGCTGCTCTTGCGCAATGTATGCTAGCAAACGTGTGACAACTTGCTGGATTTGAGACGATGAAAAGAACTCACTCAATGCTACGTTTAGAATAGGTAGTCCAAGACCTATCACCATATCAATGATAATTAATCGCCGTTTCTTTGAAAGACAAGATTCATCAGAACATAAATGAAATGAAAGCGCCCAGATACTTACTTGTGCTGAGTTGATAACGGCAACTGGATCCAAAATAACGTGGTACAGACGGCGCTGAATACATAAACACGTGGCAGGGATCGCGATATTCGTGGCAAGGACCAGTCGGCCGCCTTTATATCAACAATGAGACAAACCGCAAAGGAGTTCGCCAAGAGAAAAGAGCTCACTGATGTCGCACCAGACTGGAGCCCAGTCACCAACGTTTCCGTCCCAAACTACCGAGTTGACGAAGAAAGCCAAGTTGGATATTGAGACCCAGAACATATATAGGCATGTTGCACTGTTCCAAGCTTCCAAGTGCCAAGCAAAGGGAATAGAGACGAGGACGAAGCTAATGAAGGAAAAAGCACTGAAGACATGGTTGACGGACATGATTAGGGATGTGTGAAGAAACCGACCCCCTTGGACCTATATGTATATACGGCTTGCATCCCGTGATGTGGAACTCTCCATGGCTCTCAATTCACAGTTATGGCCTCGATTCCTGATGTCAGCGCTAAGATAGACCGTCTCGGAGGAGCTGATCAGGAGCGATAGAAGGAGCGGTTCCGGATAATTCCCAGCATCAGAACATAGTTCCCGACGGAGAACGGGTGGAAGGTAAGCGCCCGTGAACCAATTCAGAGAGATCAGGTGTGACTTTGGGATCCTCGCCTTCAATAGTGAGAGAGTTAACTGGGACAATAAGAAGTTGTATGACAGTCTAGACTTGTTGGCATATACGGTTACACCCATATCGCTGACCGACCGAAATAGGAGGCCGTGGGCGACAAACAAGAATACGAGCGGTAGAAGGAATCATACTAAGATACGAATACCAGAAGATCAGCCTATTGAATATTACCAGCGATCATGGCGATGCGATGTAAGCGGAACATGAGTTACTTACTGATGCCAAAATCACGGAAATCACTGCTGATCCCGCAGGTGCACAGAAACAAAAGTCTTCAAGATGAGTTCCAGATAATGCTGGTTTTGCATTGCCACGAGTGTAGAAATGGCCTGGGAGAACTCGTACACTAATCTTGGGTCTGTCACAGGCTGTGACGTGGAACGTTACAGTTTAGTAAGAACTCCACTTGCCGGATCAGAACACGTAAGCGTTTCCGCACAACTTGAAAACCGGTCCGCAGTATCCGCCATGTAAAGGCTTGTCACCGTCGAGAAATAAATGATAAAATGTTGCTTCTCATGATCTCGCACCTCCGTTAGTAGCTTGTACTGCAATAATCATCCTACCTCATCTGTGTAGCACTGTCCTCCGTTGTTCTGTCTCTCAGAACCAGCTGTCAACACCTTATGCGCAGTAATGGTACTGACTACCGAGCAAACTAAACAACTGACCACTGAGAGATGGTAGCGACCTGAGTTGTCGAGACAATGAAGTCTTCAAGGTCAATAACGTAAGTCAAGGGACCTCATCACAAAGAGTACTGACAATGTTTACACCTAATAGCATACTAACGAAGCAAAAACCACACATAGCTAAGTTGATCAACAAGAAATTCGCCTCCCATCCCTCGGCGTGGACCCTCACTCAACACACGTATACGAGCCTTCCTTCCGTGAGCCGTTGGCGGAACACAGCATATCACGTATAGTTAATACTTGCAAAACGAAGATCAATCAGGTTTAATATATCATCATAGAGGGAAGATGTGAGTATAACGAAAGTGTGCGGTGCAATTCAAGTATTATGATGACGGATGGACGACATACGGACATTCTTATACTAGACATGGTACAGTTCTGAAACTTTTGATATGGATATGCTAGACACACCATATGGTGCTCGACACTTTTTAGCTTGCGAATCGCAATATGATCGAAATTGAGAAGGCTGCAGACCTATAACAAAGCAAACGACCAAAAAGACCCTCTCTGGAGCAAATTGATACTAGACAAGTCGACGGAAAATAGGTGCGTCTTCTATCACGATTCACGAGTCGCATGAGCCAGTCTGAGAGAGTTTGAGTTCACTCTAAATATGCACTAGTTTGTATCGGATAAGATGGATAAGATGGCGATTCAATTGAGGACGCCACTACATCGTAATACTCAGAGCACAATAGAATCGGAATGATACGAACATCATTGAACATAGCCAAGGTGGTTCGCTTCATTGCCTGATGTGGCAAAGTCTACCCTCACTGATGCAACAGCTCAATCATCAAAATGCCGGCTTTGATCATCATCTTTCCAGATATCGTTAATCGGCATACGATAAGTTTGTTCTCCAGGTATGAGCCTGCGAGAAAGTTCTGCTGCTTGTAAGGGAAGAGCAGCTATAGGAGCAAATAACGATATCAATGACTTACTATACATTGCGATGGCCCGGGTGTCCTAGTAGGACTGGCGCCGGGCTGTGTATGACAGACACGCGAGCGTTAGTCTTCTCCATCAGTTTCAAGGTCTCCCGGGGAAGTATGCATACGATGCTCCTCTCTCATAGTATTATCATGGCCCCTTGACCTCGGAGTAACTGAAACTTGTATGGCATTTCGTTTGTTGGACGCCGTCTGATGGAAAGATGGCTCTCGTTGGGATAAGTGCCTGCTTGTCAAAACCTTGTTCGCGCCGTCCGAAATCAGTCCGAAGTCCGTTAACTCCTCCTGTATGACGCAGATGGGGTGAAACTGGGGGCTCATACTTTTATAGCAAATGAAGACGTACTTTACTGAGATGAGAACGATGATACCTCCGAAGGGTTCTGGGTGTGTATACACCGGGGATGCTATCTATATGGAAACAATGAAGGCATAGAGTTGAATGGAAGCTTCACCGCAAGATATTGAAGCGGATAACGCCACATAAGTCACATAAATGACCCTGGCGGAGGCGAGTTCCGCAGATACGAACTCTGCAAGCCTTTACAGCAGTACTCATGAAGTAATTAATACACCGAAGAACAAATTTCCTTGTAGGAAACTCGTGCCAATCGATAACGTAGCTAAATCAATTGCCGTCCCAGCTGACGAGAATCAGAAAGGTGAAGCCATCGATGAACCTGTATTTTTGCGCGAAGCAAAGAAACCGACATTTACGCTATATGAAGAGACGTACTGTAGAAAACCATGAATTAAAATATTTGGGCGAGAAAGGTCAACTGAAGGAATCGTCACCGCTTGCACCCAATCCTTTTCAGGCAAAATTATCGAGGCCTCGGAAATGAAGACGCTCCTTCGACTTCGAATTTGCTTGCGCCACACGGCTGCCTGCCTTCCCCACTCATCACATAAAGCAACTCCGTATATAGATCCCCAAGTTATGACATACCGCCACTGGTGAACAGCTTAGAGTGCTTTCAACGAATCCATGCTTAGGAGAACACAATAGAAACAAGCACGTTGCCGCACGCCGTAAATGGAGTCCGAGTTCGGATCTGACCTTGGGAGTCTGGGACCTTGAGAGTCGAGACTGATGGGCCATTCTGTCGTGATGGCATTTTCCAAACATCAGAATCTCAGGGCATGTGATGGCGATGGCCTTCAAGTGCCTCGCTATTCGATCGTCAAAGCGTCAATAGTCGTGCGCCGCGCTAGCCAGAGTGCTTCAAGTTAGGAGATGACGATATAGTTGGGACGACCGAGTATGCAAAATTGGGGTATTTGAGTTATATTAATCTAATGATGATCCCACTACCAGTGGTTGACCCGGAATCTACATGGGATCAAAAAACCTCGGTATGGGCTTATTACACCTTATTGGACATGAAAAACGCTCGAACGAGTTCTTTCGAAAGATGTGATGCCATCATCAGTGGTAAGATAGATAGTGTAAGTTGTGGGGACAGGAAATGATAAACTGACTTATCATCTTCATCACACCCTGTTGTGTTTGCAGTTCATCATTTTAATCAAGCTCTATCTATATTGTACAACACATAAGTACAAGTTACAAACACTTTCCTACTCTTACACCTGCTTCAAAATAAGTAGCGTGCTAAAGAGAAACGTCTGTCTGGCCGAGAATGCAACGAGAAAGGAACATCCAAAGAGAAAACAGATATTAAAGTAACCCTTTTTTTCATAACACTGGTCAAGCATAGTATAACGAGGATAAGGAGATTAGGATGTCGAAAGATGACCCCCTGTCGAGTGTGTGCGTGGGACGTCATGTGGGCCAACCAGAGCTAGACCTCTTCAACACGTGTGGTTCCATCCGCCTTTTTTGACTCAGGCTCCCAAGGAGTCGCGGAAGAGAGGATATGAGACTGCGGTGTAATTGAATGCGGGCTGTCTGGGATTGGCGATGGTGCCGACTCTGTCCTGAACTCATGTTTTGACTCCGTGTCAAACTCTGTCGAACACACAGTAGTGCTTCTACTTTTCCTGTGCGAAGAGCGAAGGGGCCGTGTATTTCCATATTGATCCGAAACCCGATTTCTGCGTGAACAAAAATGGATCAGTTTTGATATCTATCAGAATGAGTGGAACCCGACGTACTGGGATGACAGCGAGGATAGTGATTGATATCCTACTTTTTTGGCGACAGTTTCAAATGCAGACGAATAGTGCCTCCTCGCTTCGTCTGCAAATCCGAAGAAAAGGAAGAAAACAAGTGCGTAAAGCACGCCGATCCAACGGATCAGTTCGTTCGAAACAACCATCTTGTGAGTAAACAACGAAGCTGGCACTGCGTACACATGAGACCAGCCTGTGTGGATATCGGAGAAGCTTAGCCAAGGAAACGCGAAGGGAATCCACGTGGTCAAGACCCATATACTGAGAGGAATGGTGACGAGAATGTCTACTCCGCTTAGCATCAGCAATCTGAGGTAACGGCTTGAGCTGACGCTTCCCCTCGTAGAGCCCATCAGTGACTTGATGGTTCGTCGCTTCATCCAGAAGTGATAGATATTCAGGCCTAAATATGCGCAGGTGAGCTCTTGCATGGGAAAAGAAAATGCCTCCCTTACAGCCATAAATGCAGCTGATTGCGCTGATGACTAGTGGCCATATGGCAACCAAGATTAAACCCAAGGCATTATCGATTATTACCACACGACATCCGAAATTCTCCAAGATAGCGTATCGTTGTGCCTGCGCGAAATATGCTATCGAAAGTGTGATGAAATCTGAATTTTCGATAAGGAGATAGACATACCAACTACTATGTTTAGAATGGGGAGTCCGAAGCCGATCAACATATCGAACAAAATCAACCGTCGTTTCTTTGAAGGATATCAGCCGGCAAAACAAATGCACAGAACGAAACGTTTCCTATTACGTACTTCTTCTCGACTAGTGATGACAGCGGTTGGGTTCAGCACTACGTGGTATAGACGGCGCTGAATACATAGATATGTGGCAGGGATCGCTACATTGGCACCGAGGACTACACGGGTGCCTATGAATTCAAGGACGGTGAGAAAAACAAACTTTTGAGACTCGCGAACGAAAGAGCTTACTGATGTCGCACCATACTGGTGCTCGATCGACAATATTTCCATCCCAAAGTACCGAATTGACAAAGTTGACCAGGTTCACCGCAGCGACCCATAACATATAAAGGCAGGTTGCAGTATTCCAAGCCTGCAGGTGCCAAGTGAAGGGGATGGATACGAGGATAAAACTGATGAACGAAAAAGCACTGAAGACATGGTTGGAAGTAGGCATGATCGATGAGGGATCTGGAAAAGAACGTACCTCGACTGACCTAATATTATATACTACTCGGACAATGCTGTGCAATTGAACTCTCCATGGCACTTTGTAGCTGTAGGTCAGCTCTTTGATGCAGCGCTAAGATATGCATTAACGGGGAAGACTGAATCAGGGACGAAAAACAAAAGCGGCACCGCATACATCATACTGCCCGACAAGAAAACGCAAGAGGAACCCGAGTCGACGGAAAATCTATAACCGGTAGTACACCGGGCGAAGCACGAGTGGTAATTGTCCGGATAATTTAGCGTGTTGGTGGAATCAGGATATTGAACACGTTTCAGAGACCAAGAAAAGTTTAATGACAACTTTGACGGATTCGCATACATGAGATGAGTCCACACCGGACGCTTACAAAAGACGGGTCGGACCGTGGGCGACAAGAAGATCATGAGCGGCCACAGGGTCATGGTATGTGTGCCAAAAGATTGCGGATCGATCAAGAGATAGCACAAAAATCACCAAAGAACACGACCTGCAGATAAGATATCCCATTAGGAAGACATCTGCTCCGCAGCCAGAGAAATTGTATCCTACTCGTGCATGAAAACCCACTTGTTCGAGACAAGAGGCTTCTAGAGGGTGGTGCTTTCGAAGTGGGTGGCATCTGTGACATGAACCCTCGAAGGCAGGCGAACAATTCGTTCCCATCCCTTTCCCGAGAACACGTTCCAATACGATTTGATACTAGTGCAGGCCCGGAATCTCCGCTATGAATTGAGGACTGGCCATCAAGACGGGAACGGGTCATATGACACCATATAGTAAGCGGTCAAAATGTGACGAGAGTCATTTTAAAAAGTAGCGAGGTCACAATAGAAACTCAATGTCATTACGTTGTCTAGTACCATGATGTCCGAGTCTGATTCCCATTCGTCCTGAACGAATTAAGAGAGTATCCAAGATGTTGAAGATACATCTCGGAATCGAGGCAAGCGAAGACAAATACCCTTATTGTGAGATAGAGATTCAACTTCGCGGACAAGACGAACACTACACTCACCAATCAAAGCCCTAGATCTCTGATTTAGTTTAGTACTGAGATCCCCTTTTAATGTCCGAAAGAACTCAAATACCTACACAGCCAATGCACCGACACCGTCGGAGAGCATGTTAAACGTCATAGTGAACTATTCATTCAACAATGATCTATAATTGAGCCCCTGTACACGGTATATCCTGATTCCCGAAGTTTGTTCTCAACCGGCATGGCAGTAGTTGGAATCCGAGAGCTCTCCTGTAAATGTGGAAGAGTGGCCCCTTATCGATCTTATCGAGCACAGGATCTCAGCGCATGAAGCTGTCAATCACCATGGTAACGACAGAATGGATTATTCGTACTCCGATCTTTGCATATATGTAGTTTCAAGTTGTCCTGCTACGTTTGATGAGAATGAATTCACTAACACCCGAGTTACAAACCCATTCCACAGTGGTACAAGAGTTCCATGGGACAGAAAACTACACAAGTGAGAGTCAAAATAGTACAATGGAAAAAAAAAAACAAGGAAAAGGCGTGCGTCTCTGGACATGAAAAGAATTGGAACGGGAATGAGAAAGAGAGACTGAAACAGTCGTGTTTGTTATTGATACAGGTCAGGCCTCGCAAATCCTATACAACGCCGCCTCGTATGCTGAGTAAAGGACAATCATTATACGATTGAACAATTGATGCGAGTTCCTGTCGCGCATCATGAGATGTGAAAGATAATGGGTGTCCAATATAGTTCGATTCTCCTAACACGAGTAGTTACACCGGGTTCGATGGAGCAGACTCGGACATAGGCACATATTTTTCACACGGGTCGAAATTTGTCGAAGCTGCAGCAGTGCTCTTGCTGTTCCTAACCGAAGATTCCACATCATTCGACGTGCTAGAATTGGGGCGCCATATTTTGGGGAAGATGGCGGGAACGAGGTTATAGTGGCGCATCGAATTCGTAGGTTGTAAATTTTGAAGTTTTGTAGCCCCAGGTCTGCGTGAGGAATAACGATGGTAAGTTTTTTCGCAATTTCTGATGATGGGCAACCTGACGACGTACTTGGACATGTTTAATGATCCTGTCTGGAACCCTGCTTTTTTCGCAACGGACTGATAAGTCTCTGTGTAGTACTTCTTCGCCTCCTCTGCGAATCCGAAGAGCATGAAGAAGATGAGTGCATAAACCACAGCGATCCAACGAGTAAGCTCGTCGAGACAAGAGTCATGCTAGTACTTCTCCAGACTGCAGCTGAGATCGTGACCACACTACTCTGATTGGCATGAATTGTCGCCCAACTTTGCCAGGGGCTCAGGGGGAACCAGGTGGTCAGAGCCCATATGCTTAGCATCAACAGTCGAATGTAGCGGCTTGTACTCAGTGTTGATGCGATATTTCGTCGCTTGATCCAGAAGTGATATATGTTCAAGCCTAAAGACGTACAGGTGAGCCCTTCTCAATACAGAAAAAGAGCCTCACTTACAGCCGTAGACACTGCTGATTAGACTAATGGCTATCGTCCACACGGGAATCAAAAAGACACCCAGGATAGTGTTGGCAAACGAGGGGGCGCATCCGAAGTCTTCCTGGATAACGTATCGTTCGTTCTGTACAACATATGCTATTGAAGATGTGACAAGGTTCTGACTGCGCAACGAATGCAAGAACATACCCATTACCATGTTGAGAATAGGAAGTCCCAGGCCGATCATCATATCGACAATAATCAACCGCCGTTTCTTTGAAAAAAAATCAGCCGTTAGAACATAAAAAGTATGAATCGTCCCCAAATACGTACTTCTTTTCGGTTGGTCATGACAGCACTGCGATTCCGTACAACATGATAGAGACGGCGTTGAATACATAGACATGTGGCAGGGATTGCGGTATTCGTGCCAATGATTATACGGGTGCCTATGGATCAACGACGATGAAACAAAGCGGACTGAAACTCGCGAACGGAAGAACTTACTAATGTCACACCAAACTGGTGCCCAGTTGACAACATTTCCATTCCACACAATCGAGTTTACGAAGAAGGTCAAGTTGGCCAAGGAGACCCAGAACATATAGAGACATGTTGCAGTATTCCAAACCTCTAAATGCCAAGCGAACGGGATAGATATGAGAACAAACCCGATAAACGAGAAAGCACTGAAAACGTGATTCGTGGTCATGATCAGCGAGACACCAGCAATGCAACCTTGCTTGATCTATATATGACTTCAGTGCGCAACGGTGGAGCTTTAACTAGCGCTCTGGCTGATCGGGTCCGATAGGCAAAATATTGTCAGAGAAATCTATATTGTAGAAAACGAGTGCATAAAGGCAGCGCTTTTGACGTAACAGACCCAGATAGCAGAACAAAAACTATTAGCCAAACATGCGGCTTCATTAGAGTCCAAACTCAGCATGGCGACCACGTTGTCAGGTACAAGTAGAACTTAGGTATCGTGTCTAGAGCGTGCTTGCACGACCCACATCGAATAGTGATAGAAATCGAGACTCTGATAAATAGATAAGTTCATGAATGGCAACAAGGCCATGGAATGTATACCAGGATATTACGCATCTTTCTTGATCACAAGATCATCAAAGCATATGAGCGACACATAATATTCCCCGCTTAGCATGCGAAAACGTCGCGAGGACCGAAGAAACCGATGCATCGCCCGTGCATGAAAAGTGAGGACAGGTTTCAAGACGCTAACACATCATTCTAAAAAAACTTTTATGTTTTAACATTATCTGAGCACAGATCTAGAGTGTCCACCAGTGATGTGTTGTGCGGACTAACTATCATGGAAGATGTAAGGATAAGCACTCGAACCAAGGAGAGGGTTCCATCCAAAGGCAACCAAATCACAATAGAGAAGAACATCACCGTTATCCAGGTATATGTAAGTTTGACTGTCTTGGGAGAATAGAAGGAGCATCATATCCGGATATCTGGCCCTATTATAGAGTGGAATTTTGATGTGCAAACAGGTTCATCGGGTTATGATGTTGTCCCATCAAAGTAGTGCCGATGGATCTGTAATAATTGAATACCTGGTGAATGAGTATTGGTAGAACACGCACTGTTGGCATCGAGGAGCCTCATATACATAGTCAGCACCGAATTGACACGACAAGTTCTAGTTCAAGTTGTAACGGACTCGGACTTCTAACACAGCCGTCACGGTCACGGTGTAACTCAGAACTGCCATGGCCGGCATTTGCCGCCTTCCAGCTTCGGTGGTGACGTCGCTGACACTGGGCCTTTCCTGGAGACGACGTTACCCTAACTTGCGTCCTGGATTTGTTATTTTAATAATCCCCGGCGGTGCTGGGCATGACATGGCGAGAGGACACATGTTACTTATACATCTAGTCTTACAGCTACATGATGAATTTACACAATAAAGAACAAGGAAATATTGTACCATAGAAAGAGATGTATCTCTATATACACGAGAAAATGATACAGCAAAAGAGACAGGGAGGGCCTGAAGCAGTCATTTTTTTGGTTTTGCATAGATCAAGCGTAGCGAAGTCTATATAAACCCCGACGTCAATAACATCACAATCGAGGAAAAACAAGAGTCAGACAACGATACAATAAAATAAATCCCTGTCTCGGATCTTTGAAGATAGAGATAGAAGGTACTTGAATAGAATTAGACATCTTTAGCGCAAGTGGTCACACTCGTCTTTGTCAATTCAAGGTCAGAAGATCTTGGGGAAGGCGGATTCGGAATGTCAGACTGTGGCGTATCTGATACCAGATTCTTCATGTCCGACAGCAGTGTGGACTCAAGCTCAAACCCGCGCTTCGAATCCGGGTCGAAGTGTGTCACAGGTGCGATAGTGCTCCTACTTTCTCCACCTGAAGATCCAAAAGGATTCGATTTGCCGGAGTCAAGACATTCGTTTCTGTGGGAAATATCGAGGACTACATCGTGGGACCGCATCGAGTTCATGGGCTGTAAATTGTATTGATCCGAGGCTAGAAGTCTGGGTGAACAATCAGAAGCACAATCATTTTGTGATATCTGTGTGAATAAACGGAACTCGAGACATACACAGTCGAACCTGAGGATCCTGTATGATATCCGACCTTCTTGGCGACGGAGTAGAAAGCAAACGCATAGTGCTTCCTAGCTTCTTCCGCGAACCCGAAGAAAAAGAAGAAAAGGAATGCAAAACCCACACTGAACCAGCGAGTCGCTTCGACTGCGATGGCGTCATTATGATCACTTCGCCAGATTGAGGCTGGAAGTGTTTCCACTTGGGAAATGTTGGAGTGAAGTGCTGTCCAACCTTGCCACTGGTACACGGGGAACCAACTGGAAAAGACCCATGCAGAGACGGGAATGGTAAACAACAAATCCATTCCGCTCAGCATGAATAGTCTGAGGTAACGGCTGAATTTGATGCTTCCTGTTGAGGAGCCTTGCATCGATCTGATAGTTCTACGCTTGGCCCAAACATGGTATATATTCAAGCCTGAAAACGCATAGGTGAGGTCTTTTCAAGATAGAGAATATATCCCTTACAGCCGTATACACCACTGATTAGACTAATTACTATTGGCCATGTAGGAACCAAGAGAACACCCAAAATATTGTTGACCACCTCGGGATGACATCCAAAATCTTCAATTATCATGTATCGTTTTGGTTGCACAAAGTATGCTATCCAAGACGTAACGAATTGTTTCACTTGTCACCAGTGGAGAAACATACTCAATGTTATGTTTAGAATGGGAAGCCCAAAGCCTATCATCATGTCGACCATAATTAACCGTCGTTTCTTTGGTAAAGATTAGTCGACATAATATAAATAAAACGAAACATCTCCAACTACGTACTTCTACTTGAGACATAGTGACTGCGGCGGGATTAAGTACAACGTAGTAAAGACGACGCTGAATGCATAAGCACGTGGCGGGAATAGCGATATTAACTGCGAGGATCAGGCGGCTGGCTGTGGATCGATCCTGATGAGAAAACGCGGACTGAAACTCAAGACAAACGAACTTACTGATGTCGCACCAAACTGGTGCCCAGTCGACAACGTTTCCATCCCAAACGATCGAGTTCACGAAAAATGCGAAGTTGGACAACGACATCCAGAACATATAAAGGCAGGTTGCAGTATTCCAAGCTTCCAAATGCCAAATAAATGGGATGGATACTAGGACAAAGCTAATGAACGAGAAAGCACTGAAGACATGATTGGTATTCATGATCAACCAGGTCTCGAGACGCAACTTCTTGGTCTATATGCAAATCGGATGCGGCGCTATGGAACTCTCCGTAGAAGCGCTAAGATGAATCTCAAAGAAGCTGATCAAGATGATAATCGGGCAGCGGGATCGCATAACCTGCTATGGACCGGCGCTCGCAGGGCCTAAAAGAGCCGGAAAGACGAGAATACAAGCAATATTTTGGACAGAGAAAGATGATGGCAAACTAGGGAGCGTTGTTCGCCTGATTCTAGTCTGTGGCTTGATGTAGGACCTCCGATCCTGCACAATGGAAGTGCTGTAGAAGATGAAGAAAAGTTGAGTGGCGACTTTGGCGAGCTGGTTCATATGCTGACTGAAAAGACGTACTTTGGGTGTCAACAAGGTCATAATCGGCAGATAAGCTCATGGTATGTGCAGCCAGAGATTATGCGTTGATCGTAAAGAGACAGTGAATATTACCAGAAGTCATGGCAAATAAAATGTATACATCGCCAGTACAAGACAGCGATGGTAAGGTCGCGAAAATCGATATCCCGGTCGTGCGCGCGTGGCCAGGGGTTCCAGACAAGATCCACGTAACCCCGGAAAAAAGGGTATCTGTTCAGCACTCAAATAGGCGGATATGTAGTGCGAATGAGACTGAGAAAAGGGTAGGATTCCCTTGTTCGGGGAGATGCCCCAATGTGACTTGAATACAGGCCGGAAGTCTCCGCAATGAATTGTAAGGCTCCCGCGTCATATGAGCCACAAGCGCTTAGACTGCAGGTACTATGACCCTTCGAGAGTAGCCAGATCACAATTGAAATAGGTCCCCGTGGTCCGGCTTACGTGTCGCCCCATCGCCTTGAACGAGCATATGTGGTGCCCAAATAAGACCAACAAGACATCTGGAAATTGAGAAGCATAGATAGTGTGATCTCAATGGAATGTTGTGGACAATATATCCATACTCACCACCGAAGTACCACCAGCATCCTAATAAGTAGGAACTCCTCTGAAAAACTGAGAGAATGAGCGCATAATGCGAGCAAACACTGTCGGAACATAGTAAACACCTCCACAACTTTGAACAACGATGTGCGATTAGCGCCACAATATAAATCAAGGGCTGAAAACAAGTGGCACCTGACACCTGACCATCACAGCATTTGGCAAACTTCCATGTAGCAATTATATTCTGTGGTGTTGTATTGTGATGCCAATGTGATTTGGGCCTTCTTCCGGTACGGAGATATGCAGCATATCTAGGTGCCAAAGAAAAAGACGCGAACATGCAGTTAGACACGGTGTTTGCCGTTCCAACGAATTTTGGCCAGCAGATGAAGCCTCGAAGCAAGGTCTGCCAGAATTCATAGAACACGATCATGACGGTTCTCCAACAGTTGTTTGCTCATGTTGGAAGAAAAAGTCCACGCCAAATACAGAAATCAGTGCCTAATATAGGTCTAGAAATAGTGCGGCGCTTCAACTTCAGGTGAACCCAAAGACTTTACAACTCGCCTTATCCCGGGTAGCTGCATACCATGACCGCCTTAGAACTTAAATAATCAGTGTTGAGACCTTATCCACTTTCACTACCACATTCGACGCTCATAACCAACTTAGAGCGTCTGGATCTAGGCTCGCCTCGTCAAGAGAGACAGCACTGTGACACGAGCAACGGATACTTCAAATATTCTGCTTTCTTCCTACGCCTTGCAGCATTCCGGTCAACCCACAATTTCGGCGACCTCATACTGTACGCACTCTCGAATCAAGCTTTCAACCAGCGCGATGGCTCTTATCGTCTTCGATCCGCGTGCCTTGGGCTTGACTAGTGACTGTCGACTCTCTGTATGTAACCACGAATCTCTGCGACAAGTTGACGTACCTATCCCTAATGTCGGTGTCGTTCAACGACGCACGTACATCGCTTCGTTGTAATCCTCCCTCAGTGCTGAGCTCGTCGCAGCCCTTGCCTACCTTACAACCTCTCATTTGTGCCGTCACCAACCCTTGGTAATCTATTCACTGCCAATTCCGAAATATGTTAGACCGGCCCCATTCACTCGTCTTTTACGCGGTCAAACAAACACCCCTATTGTATGTCATGACGAATGCTACTGTGACATTGATTGGCTAATAGCAGCCAACGGTATCATTAACATATCTTAAAATCTTCTCTGAGATACAGTATGGCGGGGAACCTCCTTGACCCAGGCATGGAGCCAATTCATCCAATTTCTTTTGAGTTTACGTTCAACCGACCCTAGATCTATAGAACTAGGTAGAACTACAAATAAATAAAAAATTCTACTTCTGATACCCTTGAATTTGTCGGTGCTTCCGGAGATACAAGTTTGATGGACTTCGTGTGAGCAGCTGCTTCATTCTAACTAGGACATGTTTTTCTTTGGAACTGCCATGCGTGCTACTATAGAAGATACAAAGCTCTATAGACTTCGTGAATTCATAAATTAACCCATACAACTGAAGTTCTTCTACTTATACAGTATACCTATCTACAGAAAAGAACAACCAATGAGAGGTCGTGAGGGATAGTCCGAAGAGTGTGCATATATGTTAATACAGTGAAGCACAGACGAGAGAAGATAGAGGTAGAGGAAGTCTAAGGAGCCAGAAAGAACTGGCTAGTTCTGAACGTGAAGCTTTCGTGCTTCACTAAATGAGCCAAAGGCCCAGCCTTATCAGGGCTATTGGGAAGGTCTTCCGCAAAGATAGGAAGGACAAAGTCGTCAGAGAATATCGAGACGCCTAATTTTACATCGAACGTGTTTTGAGATCTGCATCAAGAGAAAGCAAAAATCACAAACGTCAAAACGGTATACACGTAGGAAGAACAAATAAAACACGTACCCTTCCAGTTCCGTGGTGGACGGCTTATATCCAACTTTCTTGGCAACATACCGGAAAGCAAGCGCATAGTGCCTCCTCGCCTCTTCCGCGAACCCAAAAAATATGAAGAATATGATTGCACACATCACATTGCTCCAACGGGTCAACTCCACTTCAACATGAACGATATTGTTAGCCCGCCAGAGTGCAGCAGGTATTTGATCCACTTCGGAAAAGTGGGCATGGGCTGCATCCCAGCCTGGCCACGGAATGATAACGCCGAGGGTCGCATCAGAGTATAGTAACCACACAGCAAGGGGCATGGTGCAGAGAAGATCGATCCCGCTCAGGATGCTGAGTCTTATATAACGACTGAAGTTCATGAATCCCCCCGTAGACTCCAGAAGTGCCCTGACAGTCCGTCGTTTGATCCAAATGTGATATATATTTAAGCCTGAGGGTGTATAAACAAACTGTTATGGAAAGAAAGACATTGATGCTTACTGCAATAGATACCCGTGACTAGACCAATGGCGATCGGCCAGGAAGAGATCAACACATAGCTCAAGGCAGTGTTCATTATGTAAGGAAAGCAGCCGACATCTTCATAGATGTCGTACCGATGCCCTTGGACGACGTATGCTACCACAGGTGAGACACGTTCTTGAAATTGTGGTAGAAGAGCGTACCCAAGATTATGCTTAGAATAGGAAGTCCGAGCCCAATCATTAAGTCCACCATGATAGAACGACGTTTCTGTGATAGAGATTAGATACCAAGATAACTGAATATTTTCAAGCACGTACCTCTGCCTTAGTGGCCTTCACGACGGGATCAGAAATAATGTAATACAGACGACGTTGGATACACATTGCAGTCGCAGGGACAGCAACGTTTACTCCAATAATAAGGCGGGTTGCTGTTACATAGATGGATTCTCATAAGACGATACGAGCACGGACCCACGATCAAGAGTGTACTCACTGATATCGCACCAGACAGGTGACCAGTTGTCTACATTTCCATCCCAAACGACCGAATTGATGAATAATACTAGATTGGATAACCCAACCCAGAACATATACAGACATGTCCCAGTGTTCGAAGCTTCTAGATGCCAGGCAAATGGGATGAACGTGATGACGAAGCTGATGAACGAGAAAGCACTGAAGACATGATTAGTAGACATAATCTAAGAGCCCCAGAAAGCGACTGGAGGCGATAAAGTTCTCTGGATAGATCCATGGTCTGCAGTAGATATACGCCGTCTTCTTCCACCCCAATTAATGGCCGTGTAGATCAAAACGAGTCTGAGTGATCTTTGACATTCGAGGAACCCTCGGATCGGACGATAAGCTTCCGTACGGAACAGCAGTTTCTGACAGGTTTCATCATCTGTGATGAGCATGAATGGGCAGAATCTCCAGCGGAGACTAATCTGACAACATAGAAGCCGCTCATCCAGTAAAAGTCTGCCGCCGCAAAACTGGGCTATGAGATCTCAGTGCCACGTGCACTGCCACTCTGCAGTGCACGACGACCATCCTCCCCCTTGACGATCCAGCATTAGAGCAAATGCTTGTTTTTGATCTACATGCAACTTTGTTCGAACACCCCAAGGCACGATATCAGTACGTCCCCGCCCTGTGGCGAACAAAATAATCGAATTGCGATGATATCAACAATGACCACCCCTCCGTGTGAGTCACACTCACGCCACACTTCGCCCCGACATTATCTTATTCACGTAAAAATCCTCCCTTTGCAATGTCACAATCTATATGAACTGTCTTCACCGGCCTAGACTTCATATACTCTACCACAGACAAATATCCTGCCTCGCTCGCGGGCTTAGGCTAATAGTCTCCCTAGGCAGATAAACTATGCTGCGAAAACATCATAAGTTTGAGAGCGAGAGGGACGATCATATATCATGAACCCTCAGCTCATCGCCGCAATTATTATATCCGGTCCTCGTTTTCAATCCATCTCGAATAGTCGCCCGTCTTTTCCCCCAGACACCTGTCATACTTACCCCCCAACATCTCTTCCCTTATTACAGCAGAAGACAATACACAGTACGGGGGCAATATCGACCCTGTTCACGCCCCAGAGTGCAACCAAAATTCAGCCCAGTAAGTAGTACGTATCCAGCAAAATACCCATACGTGTCAACTGCTCAGCCACTTTTACAGCAGGAATAACGCTCACAGATATACAGACACATACCTCTTGTGATGATGACCCCACCGGTAACTAAATATCTACAACTCATGAAACAGACACCTTATCGCCTCGAGGATTCAAAACATCTCATTAGTCATGGGGAATTACGTGTTTAACAAAGGGGATTGTACACAGGGAAAGTCCGCAGTGTTGGTGAACGCACTCTACTGCAATATTGATGCTGTGTTGCGGTCGATAATGATCCAGGTTGATGATCATGGCCGAGATTAGGCGTTTACTATACCTCAGTTCCATCCGCAGCCGATCATGTCACACATGATCGGAGTCTCATCGTTTCGAAAAATCATCCTAATATAATTTCAAGACATCTATATTCCACGAACCCAGTCATTACATGCATGATACAACGCATATTCCTACTTATACAGTCTACCCAATCTGAGAACAAGGAAGAAGAAACGAAAAAATCGTCAAGAAGGTATCCCGTACATCTCCGTGAGCATGTCAACAAGTAGAAGGAGAGTTAAAGACAGAGACGACGAAAAGAATGGGGTGGGGTGCTTTGGTACGACACGCTGGTATAAATGAAGAATAAGCAAAGTCTGTACAAATCTCCTACCTCGCCGAATAATATTACGAAATTTACTAAAAGCATTAACACTGTCAAGCCAATAGAATATCAACGAAAAGAAGGCCAACAAAACATCCTCAGAGGCCGAGTCCGGACGAGCCCATGGGAGCCATAAACACAGGTGGTCGCACCCCGCGTCTTGTCGTCTCCGGGTCAAGTGATGTAGGTGGAGGCATGATAGGCGTCGTGGGTAACTGTGGCGTCATCGGAGACTTTTCCATGTCCCGCGACGAGCTTGAGTCTGACTCCGTATCGCAGTTCGTAGAAATTGTGATAGCGCTCTTGCTTTTCCCATAGGAAAGTCCAAAAGGACTCCGTTTCTCGGAATCCGAATTCTGGTTTTTGTTAAACACAGGAAGGACAAAGTCGTCGGAGAAGACAGAGCTCATGGGCCTTGCGCTGAATCCTTTCGAGAATCGAGATCTATGCGAAGAGAAAGAAGGAATCGAAACGTTAGTTGTAAATATACATTGGGCCAAATAGAACACGAACCCATAATCATAACCATAAGATTCCGAAGTGGATTGTGTCATGAACGACGAATATCCGACTTTCTTGGCAACAGATTGCAAAGCTTGCGTATAATGCTTCCTCGCTTCGTCCGCAAACCCGAAGAATATAAAGAATATGATTGCACACATCACACTGCTCCAACGAGTCAGTTCCATCGCCACGAGAGAGTTGTGGTCGCTTCGCCAGAGTATGGCCGGGATTTGGTCCACATGAGAAAAGTTAGCATGAACGGCATCCCAGCCTGGCCATGGAAGGACGGGGGCGAGCGTCATTTGCGAGTACAGGCCCCAGACGGCGAGGGGTAGAGTACAAAGGAGATCGATGCCGCTTAGGACCATGAGTCTGATGTAACGACTGAAATTGAGGCTTCCTGACGTGGAGGCCAGCAGTGACCTGACAGTTCTTCGTTTGATCCAAAAATGATATATATTCAAACCTAGACCAGTATGAACAACCATATAGGTAAAGAGGATGTAATCACTTACTGCAATATACACCCGTAACCAGACCAATCGCGATCGGCCATGCAGAGATCAAAACCAAGCTGACGGCGGTGTTTATTATCGCAGGATAACATCCGACATCTTCGTAGATGTCATATCGATGTTCTTGTACGATATAGGCTGCAAAGAGCGTTCGTTAGGAATGCATGTATTTGCAATCACTAAAAATACATACTCAATATCATGTTCAGCACAGGAATTCCAAAGCCGATGAGTGAATCGACCATGATCGAGCGCCGTTTCTTCGCCAGGGATTAGTTGTCGAAAAATGGCGTATGGTCAAGCACTTACTTCTGATTTCGTGATAGTCACGACCGGATCCGAAATAATATAGTAAAGACGGCGCTGGATGCACAACGCTGTTGCAGGTATCGCGACATTTGTTGCAAGGACGAGACGACTGGCTGCGTGCAGGTGAATCGTGATGAGACTAGACGAAAGGCACCATCGAATGTATGAACTTACTGATATCACACCAGACAGGTGACCAGTCGACAACATTTTTGTCCCAGACGACCGAATTGATAAAGAGGGACACGTTCGATAGTCCGACCCAGAACATGTACAGACAGGTTCCAGTATTCCAAGCTTCCAGATGCCAGGCAAATGGGATGGATACAAGAACGAAGCTGATGAACGAGAAAGCACTGAAGACGTGATTAGTCGACATGTTGGAGAGCGCTTGGATAAGGCGTTGGGAGGATAGATGGTCGGGAGGGACCCAGGAAAAGCGACTCCTTGAAATTTCTCATGCCAATGATGGGGGATATAAGTAGAGAATTGACGAGGCCTGTAACCGACGGCACACGATGAGCGATTTCCGTAAAACCATCGAGTATCTTTGCTGCATTTGGGACTCCCCTTGTTGAGGAAGAGTAAGAGAAGCAAAAAGTGGATGCCGAGTTTTCCCGTGACATGGCCAGGTATATCCACAGCGTTGTCCCAAAAAAGGAAAATTGAAAAGTCACTTTGACGAATCGGGCATCATAAACATTGTCCACATCGGGGAAGTCTCAAGCGGACACGTGTCCCCGATAAGATACTGTCTCAAGCTACACTGGACCATTCAGAATCGTCGTTTCGCTGTCGTTCCCCTCCACATTAATTCCACCTTCTCAAAGAGAAGCTCTCTCGCGAATGGCTCAAAGGCTCACTCAATATTAAAATATTCCGATTTTCCATCTATTTCTGCTGAGGTACAGACGTGCCTCGAAATCCAGATGGTGTCATGATGATGATCTTGATCCTGCCAGGCTGATCTTGATCGAAGATTCTCGATGAATCTACCCTCCGATTCCCTCGTTCAAGATAATAAAATAAAAATAAAAGGATGACTTTTTCACACATTCAGTTACGAAGATCTCGACCACTTCAAGTTCAGCAGTCTACCAGGAATATTTCACGATCAGAGAATCCAAAATGATCAGCACCCCTTTGCCCTGATCGTAGTAATGAGCATCTGCGCGTATCACACGGGACCGGCGGTATTTGAAGTTTCCGATTTCCTTGAACAGACAAAGCAGACAAAGACAGCTTCCAAGATGGAAAAATATTAAATCCGCTCCACGTTCACCTTGTTCAGCTCAACGAAATCGCTCTTCTGGGTTAGTCAGAAATCAAAGAAGGAGAACAAATCTTGGCGCATAAATCCCTTTCATACGGACAGCTCATGATCAATTTCGTCATCGAGCAATTTACCTAAGGAAAAACAAAGCAATGAAAGGGGACGCACCTTATCTCAATGTAATTATCCATTTCTCATAACAAGGGAGAAGTCTACTCACAAGCGAAACTTATGAATGGCTTGAAGATATCGTTGGACGACTCGGACTTACCGAGGAATCGCCGTAAGCCAAGCACTACCATATCCAATCGAAAAAGTTACAACGTAGTGGCTTTTTCCGGCTGGTAACTGTAGCAATCTCCGTGGAAGTCTATCATTCCAAGTGGGCGCCTCGCAGTTGATGATGGGACAACAATCATCTTCTGACTCACAATTACACATGAATGAGTGCAAATCCCACAGTGTCTACAAACACTCCGAGTCAGTTCTATCGTGATGTGGATATCAAAGAAACAAGGCGAAGGGTTCACAAAAAATTGACTGGTAATGCTTACAGCAAGATTCTGAATGCCGTTGAAGTACTACCATAATGTTTTATAACTAAATGGCAACTCTTCTCAAGGTGTAAAAGCCCTGAATAAAATTCAGCCGGGTTTTACCAGGATATTGACCAACTCGAATGAGTGAAACAGTCTCACTCGAAGTCACTGTACTATGAACCATTTACGAGCACTACCAGGTTCCCTGATGGCCAGTCCAGAGTTGAGCAACAAACCCAAGGCAAGATCTCGGATTTCATCTCACAACTCGTGCCTCGCACCTTACGCGCTTGCAAACTTGCTACCTATTCCCACAAGGCGAAAGAACTTCTTTGACTCCAGCAAATACTATTGAACATGGTTCAACGGTTGCGACGGGATGACTGCCAAAACTGCTCCCAAGTAAAACATAAAGCCCGTAGTAGGAGAACGAAGTTCAACGAAC
Organism: Sarcodon aspratus; assembly: GCA_003313825.1. Taxonomy (NCBI): domain Eukaryota; kingdom Fungi; phylum Basidiomycota; class Agaricomycetes; order Thelephorales; family Thelephoraceae; genus Sarcodon; species Sarcodon aspratus. Next base: position 9,531 of record QLOR01002275.1, on the reverse strand, counting down.
CGCTAGGCTGAGTTGGTAAATAGATTGCGTTCAAGTTATAGACGACTTGTAACGACTTCTTAGAAGGTTCGCTTCGCGCTAGTGGACGAGCAGTGCTCAAGTCTGGCGAGACAAGGTGAAAGAACCACAGTCCCATGTTTTTTTGACCGCGGTTTTCTGTAGACAGTATGAAGTCGCGGTCCTTGAAGTTCTGGCTGCTTCTTTTATGGTGAATTACATCACTCAAGACTCGAAAAAAATTGGGTGAGTAGGCAGCAGGATGGATGCATTATCCAACACTAGCGCCATATCTGATGCGAAACGAACACACAAGTGGAGGGCGCAATCATGGTAATGTTCTACTGCTTACTAGTCAGTTTTTTTTGCTTGTTACCAACTTCGCGTCCTCATGCCGTCTCTAGTACAGGTGATGTGGACTTGGTTCATCCTGGTCGAGTGGAGCTGAAGGCGTTGTTGGCTTGTAAGGGAGACGTTGCTGACACGATTACCAGTCTGACTAATAGTGGTGGAGGTGGGTAATTGTATTTTGGTTCTTGCTGCATCGTGAAGTATATGTCTTGTAATTGACGCATTTACATACATCAGTACTTCGTCGTGGACAAAATTCCTGGGACCTGGGGCTCCCTGTGTGCGTATTGCTGGGATATAGAGTTCGTGAAAAGCTGCAGAGAGAGGCAAAGACAAGATTTTGGAGTTGCCAACTTGATTCTGGAACATCGCCATTTCGTTTGTGCAGGTTCATTGACAACCGCGCTCCGATACTTGAACACACATATGGACTTGACCACGATTTCGTTCTCTTCAAGTACAGATGGAAACAAATTTATTCTATATACCCTTTTGAAGTTTAACTGTCATCTTCGTCAGACAGCAATACATCAGAAAAGTCAAATATAGAAAATCGTCTATAATCATCCATTAGAGCGGATTTCTTGCAAAGATTGCTATCCATGTGGTGACCCCAGCGTTTCTCTGATGGTAACCAAAGCATGTACCTTCCATCTTGATCTATAATCCATTCTCTGTCTTTCCCAACCCAGTTGGATGTGCTCGGCAGAGACAGGTCCTGATGTAACCATTCTCGTGGAATGGGGGTAAAAACCATTGGGCGCCAGGTGAATTGGTTGTAGCCAGGCGAGGGAGCAGGGCAGATGCGCCAGCAGTGTATATCAGCACGATCTTCAGTGAAAAGGCTGTTTCCATCTAGAGTGAATGCAACCCGCAATCCGCCTGAATCTTTGTATGGAGGTGTGTAATCCAAACGAGCAAGGGAGGAGCCGTTTCCCAGATCAAATAACGTGAGATACCTGTTCCATAGAGAAGCAAATCGACTGCAGTCTGAAGACACCGCAATACGATGTGCAATATGGTCCATGTCGAAGGATTTGACCAGTGTGCGAGTATGGCCGTCGAATACCCATACTCTGTAGTCTGACTGGAGAGCTACAAACGCAGAGTTGGGAGAAAAAACGACGTGTTCTTGTAGTCTAAGAGATATGAGCCGTTATGTAAATCTGTATCGTTGTCTATGTCGAAAGTTGTGACCAGAGGTAGAGCATGGATGTCGAATATGTGTACTATGTAGTCTGACTGAAGAGCTACAAATGCAGAGTTTGCGGAAAATACGACTGCGTTCTTGGAGGAATACGGGCCAGCATCGTCTGATGTGAATAAGCAAGTGCCTGCAGTCGCATCCCAAAATTTGAAACAGGAATCGTGTGTGGACACTGCCACCTGTTCATCGGGTGAGAAGAAGACATCTTTCACCGGATCCCAATCTTGAGCTTGATTAACAGAGGCTCCTGCCGGTTGGTGTCCACTTTCGCTTTGTCTCCAGATCTTCATAGACTGGCCAACCTCAGAAACTGAAGCAATGCAGCTGCCATCCGGAGAAAATACTGCGAGATGTCCTTCATAGGCAATTGACGACATATTCATTTTCTTGGCCAAATCAATTATAATCCCCGTCCCTTCTGTTGTATACATGATCCTTTCCCCCTCGGTGGAAAATCTAACCGACCGGTGATCGGGTGAAAGGGTGTGAATAACATCGTAAGACTGTGAATCGTAGACTTTCACAGCGCGGCCCGAAGCAGCTGAAAAAGAAGCGTGGGACGATGCGACAGCTGTCACCGGTCCAGAGTGTTCACCGAGGATCTTTGAACACATTCCAGTTGACACTTCCCATACTCGGACTGTCCGATCCCAAGATCCAGATATCACTCGACTTGCTGACCAACAGACGGCCCGCACACCATCTGAGTGACCCTCCAAAACCCATTGGCAGCAACCGGAAGGCATGGACCAGACTCGAACTGTTCGATCATCACTGCCAGACGCGATCATTGTTCCACAAGGCGAGAATGCAACCGACCTGACATCTTTTGTGTGACCTTCAAACATTCGGGCGAGAGTGCCTGTCTGCAGATCCAAAACTCTCACTGCCCCACCATAACTCCCAGACACGATGAGACTTTCGTCTGGCGAGAAAGCAGCAAACAATACATCGTCCTCACCAAAAGTAGCTCGCCTTACAAGTGTCATGGTGTTGAATATTTGAGTGCCCCTCGTTCCACAGATAGCAAATAGTTCACTGCTATTTGAAAACGCCATGCCGTATACGTTGTCATTCGTCAGTGAAATAACCCGGACACACGCTGGCCAGGTCATATCTACTGCGTTCAGCAGTCTAGCCTCCATCTTCAACTCGGTTTCGTAGAGTCTTCGTATGACAGATGACGCAGGTGTCCAAGGCAATGCTGAATGGTATATATGCATTGCCGACTGTTCCATGACTTCAATGAAGAGTAGAACGAATCTTTCGCATTCGGTAATCAGGTCAAACAGACTCGAAGCAGGGTTCTCGGCCTAGAATGAGATCCTCAACAATTGAATGATCTTGACTATATAAAAATGCTCACATCCTTTAGCCACAACTTCACTTCATGAAAGGTGATAACCGAGTACTCAAAGTCGCCTTCGATGCTCAACACTTCCAGCAATGACAAGAAGTGCTTCTGCAACAAATCATTGATCAAGTCAATAAGATAATCTTCGTCATCGTCGTGGTCGTCGTCGGTCCAGAACCTCGAGAACCTGAGGTGATGGGCCCAGTACGAACACGCATATGCCAGTGGAGCCCAATGTATTTCCTGCGTCGTGCAGGAAGATCCTCGATATATTTATTCATAGAATATCGTGGTAAGTGGCAAATGTTCCTCGCCAACGTGGTGTTCATCAGCTCCAAACACAGAATGCCAAGCTTTGAATGCTGAGAGGTAAGGTCGATGTAGTATCTTGCATTGCGACATCGTGATAAAGTCAGTAAAAGACTTGTGACACACCCTGATCGTGCTTGAATCGGATTCAGGCACAATGAGAACGGAATGTAAACAGGAAAGTATGCTGCTTATCCTTTCTGACGTCATGTTCAATATCTTCGTGAAGCCCGCACGTGAAAAAGGTTTGAACGCGAGCACGATAGACCCAACCACATGATGCAGCTGATTGAAGTATTCGTCATCGTCCTCGTCGACGTCAATGAAACTAGCCTCGAGAATTTGCTGATGCCTCACGTCAACCCCCGTCTTTCCTTCATAGATCGTACTGTAAGGCATATCAAGAATCCGCTTGAGCTGGTCCTGGGGTGAGGCATGCCGATAATTAACAAATCTGATGATGACGGATGCGATAATAAAGAGACCAGAACACCTCTCCACAATGACAGCGATGTCTTTGTCAGAAGGCCATGAACCTCTAATGCAGTCCCTTCTTCTCCTAGCAATCTCCTCTAGCTCAGTCTTCACGTATAATTTGATGTCAGAGTTCACGGTGGCTGATTCGACGTCGTGTAATGGCAATTCCTTGGTCCGTAATCCCATGAATCCATTTCGAATACGATCTTCTGGTCTGCCAGTGATGAAGAACTTGACGGCCGGAATCTCGTCTACGTGTTGGGCCAACGCTGAAAGGAAGGCCGAAACAGGTTCTTTATCCTCGCATTCGTCGAGCGCGTCCACGACGATCGTGCAAGATATTCCAGTGAAACCTCTCGAGTTGGAAAGATAGTCCATGGTTCTCCACGTCAGGATTGGAATCTATAATTTTAGCGAGGGCAGTCTTGAACCTCGGGAATCGATTTGCGAGATCATGTGCAAGAGTCGGAAATATTAGTTTGAGATTTCGTCTGTCGGGGACATCTCGTGAGCAAAAGAAGCTAGCTCCAAGACGACCGTTCTTCGCAGATCGTTCTGCGAATGTTTGTGCAATCGTCGATTTTCCGCATCCTGCCATACCCCTCAGCCAATAGATGAACTTGTCCATCCCATCCATCTCCCATGCCTCAATCTCTTCTAGTACTTCTTACCGTGTATCATTTAGACACGTTCGGTGTGGTTCAGAGATATAGCCGGCCCCCGTGGAACGGGGCAGCTTGTCAAGGCATGCTATTCAAAAGCGATCAGATAAGAAAAAACTAACAAACATGAACATATATACCAGTTTCCTGTTGAACGCAAAACTTTAGCAATTGACTCATTGACATAACGAATGGGGAGCGTACGTTTGGGGCATTTACATTAATATTTGTCTGATTTCCCTCAACATAGGAGAAGTTGCTGTTCATAGCGTCAACGTTTGAGGCTCCTGGAAAGAATCCAAAATTTGTAGGATTCTGCGCATCTTGCATATAGACGTCGCGGAAGTTTGCAGTACTTGATGACGACTGATGGTGCAGCTGCTGGATAGGTACATCTTGATGACGAGGATAGCTCATGAGCGTCTTCCTAACAGCTATCAACAAGGCATGAAAGGTCTGTCTGCTAGGGAGACCGTGAACCGAAGCGAGACTTACCTGGTAGATGAACGTAGATAAGTCACAAGACGCTCGAGTAGAGGCCGGACGCTGTGTCATGTGGCCTGTGCACTGCTCAAAGTCCGCACAATTCAAAAGGATTGTTCCAGCCTGAGGAGAATGGCAGGGTTGAGCCGAATGGTGAATATCCGTATGGATAGGAACCCAGAAGTGCACTAGGTGGCATTGAGCTAACCTTCGTCACGGTCTTGTCGTGGGTATCGTAGAACTCGAGGACTTGCCAGTGAGCTATTAAGAACCGTAGTACAACGTCGAAACTAACGCATTAACTCAGTCGAGTCGGAGCCATGTAAGATTGAACGTCATCATATCTAGACACCTTGAGTTATGAATCATTGAGTATGTCCTTATCATACCGTACACGCGCGGTTTCGGTATGTCTTTGATCTTCAAGTACTTGAATAAGGGCCATGCCAGTGTCGATACTGTGCTTGGCGGCGAAGGAATGCGCTGTGTCCATTGTCATGAAATAACCCCTAATTTTGTTGTACATCACGCTGTGGTCAGTTTAAACATAGGAATGAAATATAAATGCAACTGCAAGAATGGCCCACCGTGAGATTGCGCCAGCTTGATGATGTGGACTGTGCGACTAGTTGATTTATAATTATGTAGCACTCAGCAGTTTTTGGGCGGGGTTGAGCATAGTTATCATTTTCCTTGCTTTATCGATGTTTCGACGCAATTGTTCGGTGAAAAGTATTACAGTATGTTAAGCGAAACGATTTGAGAGGCTGCGGTCGGACTCGGATGAGCAACACCAGCTGTTTTGTCACACATTACGTAGTTACATAATTTATTGCCAAATATAGGAATTTTTAGTGATTTTCTACAATAATCCCTCTGACCGACCTTGACAACCAATCTAATAACCAACCTAACCTCCTAACCTGAACAATCCAAACACTTGTGTAAGCGTCTGTGCTGCCAACCGTGACGAATTTGAGTTGCCTAATATGGTATCCATGTGACAAGTACGGGTTCAAACGAGGTAATGTGTGACAGAAACACAAATCAAAAAATGGAGACCTCGTCAAATTTGGGTCGATCTTGAAAGGAAACACCATTTCTAGACCAGGTCAGAGGTCATGACAATCAAGTAAAAGAAAAGCTTTCGCCAACAATCAAGGAACAACATCGTATCGTACAAAAGGATTATAGAGAACTACGAATTTTTCGGTAAACGATTCAATACTTCGTCTATGAGAGGGCGTTGAGATGCCTCCCTGTGCCAACACCGATCAACCAACGCCCAAATTTCATCAGACAATCCTAAAGCAGCTCCGTTTGTTGGCCTCGGAGGCCTAATGTCATTCATAACCTTGTACGTCACCGCCGTATCAGGGGAAGTGGGGAAAGGATATTCTCCTGTAAACAGCTACCGGTGAATAGAAGCACGTTAGTGGACCGAGGATCGCAGTCAACGTATTAACTCGGAATGACCTCTATGATGACCATGGCCAAAGCGAACACATCACCCTTATACGAGGGTGTGCTTACTTCAAGCCCAAAAACTTCCGGGACAAGCAGCTCAGGCGCCATCCATCGACATGTTCCATGAGGACGAGAAGACACCGACGTGGCATTTACAGCGTTCAAATTACTGATAACAGACGTGATTCCAAAATCAACAAGGCGTGGATGTCCTTCGCAATCTACGAGAATGTTACGCTATATCGATTCAGGATCATCCAAGTAGTATAAGAGACACAGACGACATACACTTTTCAAGTCTCCGTGCGCAACGCAGTTTGAGTGAAGATGTTTGACACCTTTGCAAATTCCTCTCAGCTGATTGACATTCGCGTTAGTGAGTTCATAGTGAGAAAACTACATCTACATACCAACCGAAGACGATTTATATTCGAATTGGTACGAATATAATTAAGGATGTTTCCATTTACCATCCATCGAGATACCATCGAAGGCGGTACAATACTTTTAACACCTAGGAAAGGCACAATATTAGGGTGTGATATGTGCTTCCACATAACCGCCTCCTTGCAAAATTTCTAAAATTTATGCTACGCTTAAATCTCTCAAGACTAAATTACCACTGAAAACTGACCTTTTTAATCTCGTCTGGGTTGTCTTGCTCAGATATTCTCAACTCTTTGAGTGCAACAAAATCGCCGTTGTATATTTCTCGCCATATATCAGCAGTACCTCCATTGGCATCCGGAATTTTGTCTCGTGGGGAGCCTGGTTCAAAATCGAGCATATACGATTTTGGAAGTCGCCCCGTACGACCACAAACTCTTCTAAGTGCATTAAGACAACTACGGAAAGAGTCCGTTTGCAAAGAGTTCGAGTCGAGTGCCTTAGTAAGACATAAGCTCTGGGAATCAGTAAACAACATTGTGGCTTACATGATCTACACCATCCATGAAATTCTGGGCTTCATCTCCGGTCAACTCTTGGGCGATCTGTGGACTGTTCTTGACCATCAAAAGATAATGGTTCGGGGCGAGATCAGAAGACGAAAATTGAGTGAGAATAGTAGAAATATCTCCGGATGTCATTGAAGGAGTACCCATTGTTGACGTCAAGTTAACAAGAAACAGAAGACCGCAAGGATGCCATATAAATAGTATGTGCCTCGTTCACCCACGTTGACCTTCAATAGCACCGAAGTGCTAACGTGTATGGGATCACATCGGTTCTCTATGCTTTCCACACGGATCAGAGTGAACTCTCCGATGAATGGGACAGGTCACACCGATCAACCAAACATTGAGGATCGAGAGCACACTCAAGGACAACCAGAAGTTCAGAAAACGGCAACAAGGACCCAGAGACTGCAAGTAGATTCTGTGCGTCCTCAGTACGTTGAATAATTCAAGGGATTTGGCGGCCAACATCATGCGGAAGTTCGAAGCGTTGTCCAGGATCATCGAGTGCGTAATATGGTTAGGATGGAATTAGATTGACGGCGCACGGTCGTCGATACGTGCATCGAGGGTTCGAATCCGACTAACTGATTTAGTCGACATTCGTTCCCCAAACAAACCACAAACAAAACAAAAAGTACACACATCTCATAATCCTCGATAAGAGGAACATGTTGTCCTCCTGGTAAATGCGTGTTGATATCAGTCTGCATCAGATTGGATTGGTTGGACTCGCGGCCACCTAGTAGACGCCCCCGGAAGGGTCGGAAAAATACGGAAATCAAAGCACCGTGTTGAGCCGACTAGGCGTAGAATTGGTCCTAGTGCTGTGGGCTGCTACACACGAGACTCCAGAGCTGCAAAAGCATGTTCAGTGGAATCAAACGGATATGAAACGGAATATAAGCGCTCGGAATCCCAACTCACTGATAACCATCAAACATGTGTTGCACAGTACCTTCCAACAACTGTATGTAATGTGTCGCAATTCTACGTCCACTGTCGTTGGTGGTGACCCAAAAAGCACATTTAGCTTATCGAACAGAGCAGTATACAACATTTGCGATGACAATCTGTTGTGTTAAGCATATAAAATGTATGTTCTACATGGGAGTAGGACACCACTCTACCTGGCAGTCTCTGACTTGAGAAGCTGGTACCCGTCCACGCACTTAAGCAAATTCACAACAACTCCCAGCAATGAAACACTGAGTGAATCTTGTCCCAACTCCTTACACGTCGATTCTGAAATAATCTGAAATAAAATTGTTTGTAGCATACTCAAATGCCATCAAGTGTTCGCCATCGACTGTGGACATAGCTACCCATGTGCGCACACGACCACTACTGAGCTTGTGAGGGACACCCAACTTCTCCAGCTCCTTCAGTTTCTCGATATTCGGTAGAGCCTTGAGATATCGGTTATCTGCTATCCCGAGAATAGGCGCTCCCGCTCTTGGTTTTGATCACAGATAGGGAGCATGCCGAACAACGCGCTGCAGCGCTGCATCTGTGCCAGTTTGTCTTTGAAAGCAAACCGACAGATGTTCTGATATTCCGCCAAGCGGTCGAAGAGTTCTGATAACTGCTCGTGCTCTTCAACTAGCTCATCCTCATCTTTGTGAATAACCCTTTGTTGAAGGTATTGCTCGACCTGTATTAATAGTACGTTGACAGGTTGCAGGACTTAGTATTAGAGAACTCACATGGTGGTACACTGCGGGGAAGACGTGTGTTCGTGATTGTCCCTCGCAAGTTCGTAGATACAACTTGCCTGTACGCAGTGTTGATTCTAGTCGTATTGATGATTTGCGCGTTTTCCGTCCCTTGATTCCGCGTAGTACTTCTCCAACACTGTTGGGTGGCTCAAGAAGACCCGACGGGCCGGTCGAGATTCAGAGTCCGCTCGAAAAGTACGGCCATATATGACACTTGCAAGCTCTTACTACGGGTGACAACAGATTGTCTAGGACCCGGTACGTTGACCCGTGAGCAAAACTAATATCCAAGTCATCAAAACAAAGTATGTCGTGCTTTTGTTTCAGCTTATTTCTTATGAACATCTTTCGAAATCTGATCGATAATCGTCTTATCGGTTATCATTGCTCTTATTTTGTCTTATTTGACCAACGAAGAGAAACAGTAGGAGGAAAAGTGGCGGAATGCTGATGTCAAACAGTGACCTTCGGAGTTTCACTAGCACCAGTCTGTGGGTTTATTAAGCTTGGTTTCACAGACACCGTTGTATAGTACAATACTACCGGTCCG
>QLOR01002272.1:0-10345 GCA_003313825.1 Sarcodon aspratus | reverse complement strand
CTCAGGTTGCAGAAATCTGTGTAAATGCGGTAAGATTGTTTGCTGCAGTTGCTTCTTTGTCAACAACTCGCTGTCAGGCACTGAAGAAGAGACAACAGGCTTTCAGAACCATCGCTCTTCTTCACAACTGCCATAAAACACTTGGTCATGCAGGTCTAAACTCACTCCATCCTCTTATCTGCTCAGAAAACCCCTCAGATTGGCGTCAGAGATCTTCATATGGTTTTGTTTATTTGGATAAACAGATTATGGTGGGAAGAGGTGAGCCACGTTATTCGTCACTTGCGTGCATGGTACTGATCACTGCTATCATGATAGTGCTCAGTATATATCAGAAAGCGAATGGGAAGGCTGCAAAACATGCATGGTCTTCATTCTCGTCGAACATTTCTGCTGTGTCCAACTTAACGGCTAGCCATGCAAGTTTTCGAACACGCATTCCACCATCAATTTCATGCTGTCCACGACGCGATGGCCTCTTTGCGAGCACACAAGTTTGTTATATGCCCTCCCACTTATTTCTTATGCATGTTGCTTAAGCAACCTAGTCTCGACACTGCTGGCAATCTGCAAATTTGTGTGGAAGACTTTTACTGTTTCGGGCGCTGAAAGAGCATGTCCAGGCTGTTGAGCAAGTGTTGAAAGGCAGCGGAATACCTACATCAACTCGGACTCGGACACAAATTAGAGCAGATTTGACTATATAATCACTTGTTAATGTTACTGAGCGACTTTTTAATGTTACTAGGCGGCTTTTTAATAGTACTGGGCGATTTTTTGATTTTTTTATATGTCCGAGGCCGATTTCGGACGGAAATTGACCGTTTTTCGTGAGGTCGGATCTGTTTCGGCCATCAACTGACCAAAAGGCCCTGGACAAAAACCGACCAAAACCCGGTTTTTGGAACCAACATCAATAGGGATTATCGGGGGTCCTCGTACCGGGTACTAGCGGCAGTCTTTGTGTATCACGCGCTGTTCGCCGAATAAGTACAAAGTGATATTGTGAGGAAACAGTAGAGAATGTAGCAAGGTATAGAGTGAAGTGGGCGAAGTCCGAAGGACATCCGACCCGAAGCACAAAGTCCGAATCTAGGTATCTGAGATGAGCTGCGATACCCGGAGATTAGGAGTCCGTCGACGCATCGAGTGGGCGAAGATACCCAAGCTCTAGTCGTTGGGACTGTGCTTACCAAATGTTTTAGCGTACCGGAGGCATTGTGTACCGTATGAAAGCGTCCTGTACCGCGGGAACTGCTTGCATGTAAGGGGCCAAAATTTGTGCATGCTGGCGAAGGTATACGACGAAAGCATCGCTGGCCCATCTTCCTTTGACTTTTACTACGTCAAATGGAATACCTCTGAGAAGATACTCCAGCGTGGAGCCAACTCGAATTCCATGTCCTTGTAGTTTTTCGAGGTTGGCTGCTTCGGCTGCTTGTTTGATTCGTTTAAGGAAAGTCGTCCGAGTAAGGGGACGATGTGTGTTCTTCCATTGGTAAGCGAAGAGATGACCATCCTGAGGAGGGTTGTTGACGGTTTTGTGATTGTTGAGGGCTGCCTCGGGGTCGGCATCACCATCCTGCTTGGACCATGAAATGTTTTCCCCTTGCGGCGCTGACTTGGTGCGTGGAATGAAGAAGTCTGTTTGGGAGAGGCCGTGACGATCTGTTACTTCTTTTATGTCAGACGGTTTTACGTGGACTTCATTGTCAAAGCTGATGAGAGTCGGTACCGTAGTTTCGCCAAGACGTGCCGTTGCCCAGAAGGTAGTGGTTAAACAGGCAAAGACGGCCACATCCAAAGGAATCGTTAGATCTAAATGTGAACGAATGTGACTGATGTATTTGGTGGTGTATGGTTTTCGCTTGGGCTTGTGCGAAGTTGCGGGGGCTAGCGTTTCAGCAGCTTTCAGTAGTGCGTCCATTTCCGTCTTGTTGATTTTCCATGGGACTCCGTGTATGGTATGCCAAGCGTGAATTCCGTGTAAGTAATTTGAGATCGTTTTACCAGAATAAGATCCAGCCAACGTAGCAACGAGGCTAGATAGTAGGATATGGCTGGCTGGTGCCCGTTGTTCTTCTGGGATCGCTTTTCTGTCACAGAAAACATGGAAGACGAGGAGTCCGGTTCCGTAGGTGCCAGCTGTGCTTTCAGCATATGCTCTCAAGGTGACCTCCAGAATACGTTGAAGATCCTCATCATTTAGATTGATGGGGATGCCGGCTTGGTCCAGGGATATGCGAGCCAAAATGGGTCTCCATCGGCGAAGACGTTCTTTGGCCAGGCAGTGAGGACGTAAAGGGGAGAATACTGGAGTGAGGTCTGGTAAATAGGCTGCGGGTTTGGATGCGACTGGTAGTTTTGAGACAATAGGTGTGTTGTTCCATCTGACAAAATCTTTGCTCACTGTGGCTTTTCGTAATGGAATTTTTTCCTTGTCAGTTCCTTTCAAACTCTGAGGTCGCTCTTGCTCTTGTGGATGACTCTTGGTATGATTTGGAGAGAGGTCGCGGTGCATTACCTTGTCAATGAAGAGCGATTTCAACAGGGAGGAGTGGGGAGTCGAAGTTTGTGACGAAGGATCGGATTTGGATTGGAATGTCCACGTGTGGGAGAAGATCTTGTCGTGGTGGGTAGATGCCTCTGGAAGGGCCATCTGCCGGGTTTTCTTTGCTGGGAACATATTGAGTGAAGAGTTCGCAGCTGGCCTCTTCAGCAATGTCATGAATGCGTCGAAAGATTGAGTTGACGGCTGGGTTGCGACTGTGGCCGGACCACCATCCTTCAACGACTCCGGTGTTGTCCCCATAGATTTTGATTCTCTGGCCTGAAGCACCAAGTTTGAGTACAGTTCTAACGAGGAGTTCGAAACCGATAGCTTCGGCCCAGCCAATGTCACGTTGGGGAGATTTCCAACCAGGGACGAGTCTCCAGGCACGCCATTTTGATCCGATGACGATCCCGATACCGATGCTGGAACTAGCATCTGAGAAGGCTTGAATGTCCAGCACTTGTAGGGGTGCTGGAATGGATCGGATCAATTGAGGTTTGGAGAGGTGGTTGAACCACCAGTGGAGATCGTTTGTTGTGCCAGAGGGGGAATGTCGTGGCTTGAATGGAGAGCCGTGAAAAATTCCTAGCATTACTTCGAGGTTTGTTAGGTAAGCTCTACCTCGAGGTAACACGAGGCACGTGTGTAGTAGCTTTCCGTGCAGCTTTTGTACATCTTCGAGGGTGTGTGTTTGTTTGGATTGCCAGCTGTGGATTGCGTCCAGGTACTTCTGTCTTTTCTTCTCGCTTAGTGCTACTGTTTTGTTGTCTAGGTTCCAGACGAAGCCTAGGAAAGTAATCGAGGAGGTAAAAGGTACGTCTTTGGATATTTCCCACGGTATGCCCAATTCGGTGGAAATTCGGTCAATGTCTTGCATATTGTACGTGAAATAAGCGTCTTCTGAAGATTGAAGGTTGGTAGTGGAGAGATCTTGCAGTGGGAAACTGAAGTCTTCATCAAATTCTTCAATGCGTCCATCTGGGAGGATATTTCCTCCATACCATATGCGACCGCCTTCGTGGTGCCTGCCTCCATGTGATTGTACTTGTGAGTGACATGCATATCTGTGTTGGTTATACGCCTCTAGATGCTGTCGAGGAATGCGAAAGAAGACATGATCGTCTACCCACTTGGTTACCGGTCCTATACTAGCGGCTCTCATCAGATCAGTGGCTGCATCGCCAATGATTCCATAAACACCTCCTGCGGTGGCTAGACCGAACGAATTACTAGTGTTGATTGCGAATTGGTCGTTCTCAGATAATCTTACTACCGTTCCAGGCCACTGTGATGGGGCAAGCGGAATCGTTCGGTATGCCTCAGCTACGTCCCTGCAAGCTGCTTGAGTACCTGGTGGTAAACTCCAGATCAGGATACATGTGTTGGAAAAGGTGCCCCATGTGCAGGGAAATAGATCTGAGTCGAGGTAATGGTTGATGGAGTGGATCGTACCAATGGGTTTGTGCGGGTGGGATAGATTCTGTACCATTCGGTATTGATTCGGTTTGCCTGGTTTGTCAACTAAGGACAATGGAGACGTTTGGAAAGGTCCGATTAAGGATTCTACTTCAATCTGAGAGAAAGGACCAATGTAGCCCTTGCGAATGAATTCATGATTGACTATATCATTAAATACATCAGGAAGGAGACGTATGGAAGCATGATTAGGAGGAGCGTATGTATGCGTTATTCTGGGTATACCAGCGTCAAAACCTGTACGGATGGAATTAGGGAGGGAGGGGTATTTATATAATAGATTGTATTTATATAATAGATTGTATTTATATAATAGATTGTATTTATATAATAGATTGTATTTATATAATAGATTGTATTTGCATAGAAGGCGCTCCCAGGCCTCAGGGATCAGAGGGGAGTGGGCCCTGAGCTTTCTGAGCGAGAGAACATTGCTGGGCTCCGTGAGCCTTGCTGCCGCAACCTGAACATTCATGTTTGTGATCATGATTTGGGCTGGCGCATCCTCCCGGTTTCTGCCAATCTCCACAGATGACGGTGCCTGAAGAATTGATGATACGTCCTTGTTCGTTGCGTTTGCAGGTGCTCGGGTTGCCATTCCAAAGCGACATACTGTTGCATTTGGAGATGATGTGACGGTGTCGTCCCAGGCAGATGGGGCAGGCAGAGAGCGCTGTTGTGTTACCATCAGCGGTACGAAAGGAATCGTGTCCTTGGTTGCGGTGTTTTCCGTGTCTGTCACCAGATTGAGGAAGCCCTGTATTCCGAGTTGGTGAACGAGAGCGAGACCGTCTATGGTGAACAGGTCAGGAGGATGATGGAGATTTGTTATATCTGCCATGTAGTTTAGAAGGCCTAGAGCGGGACAACGAGGATGTGCTCGTGAGGTTTATAGCCTCTTGGAGCTGGTATGCGGCAGGTAGCAGGTAGCGGGTAGCAGGTAGCGGGTGGCAAGGGGGGGGGGTGGATTTGTGCAAGGGTGGAATAAAGTTAATAGAAATATGAGAGAGAAAGGGAAGGAGGTGAGGTTGAATTCAAGCAAGGAAACGGCAAGTATTGCTTACCCGTTTTATCGATTCCACTTGAGTCTTGTCGAGTACTTCGTTTGCAATCTCCCTTAGCGTGGTCTCATTGATTATCCTGATGTTGAAGGGGCGATTCTGTTTGAAGGCGTCATGCCAATCCCATCGAATTCTGGCTTGATAAAGCAGGAGCATTTTCTCTCCGTTCTCACGCTTGCGGTAAGGGCTCCGTTCGAGGTGGAATTGGAGAGAGGCCAGAGCTCTTACATGCTTGTCGGGCCATCCGGCGTTGGAAGCATGTTCCAAGAGGGTGAATAATCCCATGGACATTTGACGCCAGGTGAGATCCTTGTCCTTGATGACATTGCGTGACGCTGTGGAAGATGCGATGGACCTGATTGAGAGGGTATTGTCGACTTTCTCTAATCCGAACACATCATCTGACGTGGTGCGAAGGTTGTTCGCTGCTTCCTCGCATCCTTCGTGGGTGAAGTAGTATAGTTCGACGTATTCGAAGCTCTCGAGTTTGTTGAGAGCGAAGGTGGCTGGACGGTCTGATAGAACGTTGGCAGGGGGTGTGTCCACATCAAAATCCGGAAACTTGATTTTTTTCTTCGAAGGTGCCACCGGAGCCTCTGAGCTCGCCCTGTCCTCTTGGTCCCTGAGACGTTGGGCTTCTTGTTGTTCGAACAGTGCAGCTTCTGCTGCTGCCTGAGCGGCTTCTGCTGCTGCACGAGTGGCCTCTGCTTCTTCATGGTCGCGTTGATCTTGTTCTTGTTGTTCTGTCCATAGTGTCTTCCTCCTATCATTGTCGACGGTCCAGGTCTCGATCATCTCGCGAATCGCCTCTTCTACATCGATTAGTCTGGAGATCATGAGAGCGTTCCGCATGGTTGCCCAAGTTTCTGTCGTGTAGTCCGGGGCCTGTTCGAGTGCGGGATCAAAGAGTAATCTTTGCATGGTTTTCAAGGAGTGTCGTGGTAGAGTAAAGAGAGTTTATGATTAAAAGGGTGTTTTGTAATTAAGAGGGGCCTTTGAAAAAGAAGAAAGGCCTGTCTACAGGCGGACGAGGAGGGAGCAGTCGTAGTGCGAGAGAAAGATATGCACGTGACGACTGCTTCGCTCACACAAAGACTTAGCTCTTTGATTTCCGCTCGTGCCTCGCTACACTCAAGAGACACAACTTTCGGAACTATACTTCTTCTGTTCAATCGATCTGGAGTCACTTCCCTGTTGGCATCTCCCGCCGTTCCGGACGTACTGAATACTCTATGGCGTGGTTCCGTATCCAACCAACGGACATCCTCACGACCATTGATGACGCGTCAGTACATGGAAGATTTTCCTCGAGACCTTCGCGAGTGAGTTGAATTCTAGAATGCGCACATATTTGTTTGTTAGTCCCACTCCCACTGAAGTGTCCTATCAATATATAGGATCGTGCAGGACCTGTGTAACAGATGCATCTTTTGTGCAAACCACCAGTCTCTGTCCGACATGGCTCAGTCGATTGTTACCCATGAATGGCTTAAGCAGTCACTTCTCTTGTCTATAATATGACTTGCAAACAAATCCTCGATCCTCCTACGTACCCAAATGAAGGAATTGGAGCTGATGTATTTGATGTGAGTATTTTCAACCTATTTCACGTCTTGCGAGGACATGTATGCAACAAGCTTATTTAACAAAGGTCGGAAGTCACAATAGTCAACCAACCACCGTGTCTCCTGAGTCTTCTCGCACAATCTGTTCAGAATAACGTCCACCCCACCCTGTGACTCGTTCAAATACCCCGGAAGTGGGATTGGAACACAGAGAACAGCTTAACGGATTATCCTGGAGTTTTTAAAATAGAGCCTGTAATGACAGCGACAGAGGATCGTCTCCGGAAAATTAACAACGCTGTGCATCAATGCGTGTTATGCCACTGGCCTTATTTATAATCGCTTGTAATCTTTCTTACTTCGATTTGTTTTCGTTGGTCATCATCAATAAAGCTCTGTGCAAGAGGCACAATAAGTTCTCTGTATGCTGTTCAAGGATGAGATATCTTGCGTAGACAAGTGGACATGATAGTCGAACCTCAAAGGCTAATCTATAGTCTATTTTATGAGATATCTAAATAAAGGCTGAATTTCACTCGTTTCGCAATAATAACACCACAATCATGATAAGGACGGCGAAAAAAGAAAAAGGAAAGGCATTCCTGTCGTGAATGTGAAATAACAGGGCAAAGAAATAAAACAAGACGTCAACTCTGCTCATCGAGCCTCCACTACGCCTGGTGTTGCGCTAAGATCTAAAGGGGTTGGTGAGATGAAACGCGTGCAAATCACGGATCTAGTGCAGTTAAATAATAACAAAATCTCAAAAACTGATGAATGTGCGAATCTGGACCTGAATCTAACTCACGTTTTGAGTCCGAGTCGGAGCCTGTAGAGGGAAAGACAGTGTTACCTCATTTCTCCTCTGACGATCCAAAAGGATTAGATTTTTTAGATTTGAAACAGTGGCTTCCAGAGGTGGCAACGAGTGCTACGTTGCTAGAACCGACTGAGTCTACAAAGTGTGAGTCGCTAGGTTCCGACGAAACTTGAGATCTGCGTGGGTAGTAAAAGAGAAAGTTCATGCGGGATATCTTTGGGACAAGTGGAATGAGATGACGCACTCAGACGAGACCGAGGATTTTGTCTGATATCCTATTTTTTTGGCGACAGACTGCAAAGTAAATGCATAGCGCTCCCTCGCCTCGTCCGTAAATCCAAAGAGAATGAAGAAGATGAATGCATAGGCAACACCTATCCATCGAGTCGCTTCAAGTGAAGGGCCCATTCCGGGATTTCCTTGCCAAAGTGCAGCAGAGTACGTATCCACGCGAGAGAAGTCTGCATGGAGCGATGCCCAACTTTGCCATGGAAACACAGGAAACCACGCAGTGAAGACCCATATATTGAAAGGAATAGTTATGAGGAGATCTATTCCACTCAGTATGAAAAGTCTGAGGTAACGGCTGAAAGTGAGGCCTCCTGCCGAAGAGCTGAGGATTGACCTGACAATTCGTCGTTTGTTCCAGATATGATATGAATTAATGCCTGGCCTTCATGTGTGAGTACTGAGACTTTTATGATAGGGAGATAATCGTGTCTTACAGCCGTATAAACCGCTGATTAGACTAATGGACAGCTTCCATGCAGGTATCAAGACGATACCCAGGGAAGTGTTTAATAATGGGATACGGCATCCAAAATCTTCCATAATGTCATATCGTTGCGCTTGTACGACGTATGCTGCAAAGTGTGTTACGAAATAAACTTTTCTGCGAATCGAAAACATACCCAATGCTATATTTATAATAGGGAGTCCTAAACCGATCATCATATCAACCATTATCAACCGTCGTTTCTTGGATCGAGATTAGCTGTCAGTCTCAAATTGACATGGAAAACCTCCAAATTGATGTACATACTTCTGCCCTACTTGGGAGTGCAAGGTTTGGATTCAAAACACAATGGTAGAGGCGGCGCTGAATACACAGACACGTCGCTGGGATCGCGATATTTGTTGCCAGACTGATACGGCCACCTGTGAATCAATATTTATGAGAAAATATGAATAGAAACCGCAAACATTAACCTACTGATGTCGCACCAGACAGGTGACCAGTTGACAACGTTTCCATCCCAAACAACGGAGTTGACAAAGAATGCAAGATTAGAGATTGAGACCCAGAATATGTACAGGCACGTCGCAGTGTTCCAGGATTCCAAATGCCAGGTAAATGGAATGGAAACGAGGACAAAGGCAATGAACGAGAAAGCACTGAAGACGTGGTTGGCAGTTACGATCATGGCGATGTCAAGAACATGACTTTCTTTGACTTTTATATGAGCTTGAACGCGGTGCTATGGAACTCTCCGGAGTACTCTGCAGTTATATCTTAGTTCCAGGTGAACGCCGGGATAGCCTACAGAGGAAAGGGTGATCAGAACTGACGGTCTGACACAAAAGGCTTACACCTTTCCATCACAACGACCTGAGCTCACTAGGATGATTTTGTACGGAGACCATGCTAAGGACCTGGGACACCCTCCATGAACAGAACGCAAGTGTTACAGAACGCCGCTGTCGAATACGATTTTGATGAGTTTTTGCAGTACATCCATATCAAATTCGGACTAGGATGAAATCCATACATGATGAAAATGCCATCAATCAGTGACAAATAAGATCAGTATATGCAGGCACGTCGAATGCTCACTTCTTCTCGAGACAAGGACAAAGTAATGCATGTTTTATGAGACGAGTTGTTCACCAGTGGGCAGCGTCTAGGGAATGAGAGGTTAAGTAGATATAGGCATCTCATTCCCTGGCCTTATTCAAGAACACAATCTGAGCACTACGGGTTTGTTAGGAAATAATAGTCAGACTTACATCGGTAACGAGATCATATGCATCAGAAAAATCCAGTCTGATCTTTGAAAAGGCACCCAGATCACAATATAAATGCATCGCCAGGGTTTACTTATGTCGCTAAATCGAGTTGAACGAAGGAAAAGAGCATTCGAATGATATATGTCTTGATAATGATGAGGATATTTACTTCGAGGGAAGATTTTGAAGCTGCGGATAAGTATGGCTTTGCTTGCCAACCGAAGGAGGGAATCTTTACTGACGAGTGGAATCCTGTGAGTGACCGGAGAGAACGGTAAGTTTAGAGCGCGTAGACACAGCCTAACTTGGGTACATAGTTGGTGGTGCTTAGTAAGCTTACCGGCTGTTCCCGTACAGGGATTCTCATTCAATAGTAATGCTCAAGTACAGCCTGTACAGTGAATGTCGATCTGGAGTCTCTCATCTCCTTGTCGCTATCCTCCATCGTTCGAGACATACAATGTGACGTCCAATAAACATCCTTTCATCGAACATTGATTACGTGCCACTTAGTATGTGGAAATTTTTCCTCAAGACCTTCGCGAGTGAGTTTAATTCTAGAATTTCCCACATACTTGTTTGTTAGTCTGACTGAAGCGTCCTATCAAAACACAGGATCGTGCAGGATCTGTGTCAAAAATGCGTCTTTCGGCTAAACACGTCTCTGTCCTACATGGCTTAGCGCGGTCGATTGTTGCCCACGAATGGCTCAAGTAGTCAATTCTCTTGTCAACATTATCACTTGCAAGCAAATCCTCGATCACCCCACATATTGTGATACAATTCATGACCTTCACCTTGACCGTTCTCTTGTTTGCGTTATAGTGAGTGTCGACATTTTTGCACGCATAACCTTCGCTCA
>QLOR01002269.1:0-26591 GCA_003313825.1 Sarcodon aspratus | reverse complement strand
CCGCAATAATCTGTAAACTGCGCCGATTTTGATCTGTAGACGATGGTGAGGCATTCCTTTAGGTCGTCGTCTGCCTACGTAGTCTAGGAGTGCGTCTGGAGTTGGCAGAGTTTCATTTTGATCTGTAGACTGGATGACGTCTTCTCGTTCTTCTAAGGAGTCCGCCGCGAAGCCCTAAGTTTTCTGTTGTCCAGAAAGGCGGTTGAGAATGATGTCGTTGTATTTGTCTGCCTGCATGTTTGTCGGGGTGAGAATTGCTCGATGGACAGACTGTGTTGGATGACAAAGGATGTCAGGAGGAAAGGTGAAATCGATGATCTCTTCTTCCGAAGTCGTGCACTGTAAAAGAGGAAAGTCTACATCGTGTTTTTGTCCATCTCCAATATCGTCGATGAAATGTGCAAATTCAATGTCCGTTGCGTTTCGGATTGGAGTGGAAAGACGTCTGATGTTGAATAGGGGCCATAAAGGCGATGATCGAATAGATGCAGCGACGACTTATGCTTTGGTGCAATGGTGCTGCGTTTGATTACAGGACATGTTTGACCGACAGCAGTTATTCCTGTTGTGAAAGTTCATGCGGATGAAATTAAAATTTGCGCGGGTACTGGAAGAAGCCGAAGAAATACAATTGCGACAGTGATCAAAGTTCATGCGGATGAACTTAAAGTTTGCGCAGATAATAACAACGACTTGAAAACGAAATGTAGTGACAATAACAAAAAATGTCCAAATACGGATTCATAACGAAAAAAACATAACGGATTTCTTATACGACGGCATCTGCTTAATATATGTATTGATTGATATTGATGCGTTCTAGTCGTTCTCTGGGACTAGACATAAACAAGTCAGAGATCTAAGAATAAACCTCTGGTGCGAAAGTATTGGTAAGACCACTAGCACGTAACCCAAAGTAGTTTCCACTGGCCGCACCTGCCGAAACTATGACTCGGAAGTTGCTGTAGACTGAAGAGGGCTTGAACGCGAATATAAACTTGAATTGCTTGTCCATGTCTTGCATCTGTATGATTTTCCCACGAAAATTCATCCCAGGACCCAGGCAGTGTGGTCACCATGGGTGAGAAAGTATCGATCCCAAGTCTGCAGTCTCGTTGTTAGGGTTTAGGAAGAAACTTTCACGGGAAACAGTTGTACTAGTCAAGTTTGCACTATCTGAGGTGCATCCAGCTACTTGCACCACTGCTTCCTGGAGATTCCTGATGCATTCTCCATCGCTACACCGTGACTGTGAGATTAAGAAGTTGTGTAGTAGCTTCCGAAAGCTGCCGACAGCATCCTTCAGCATCTCATCTGAGCTTCGAGACGTAATAACCACCGCCACCTGGTGACATCAACTTACTGCTAAATTATTTGTGAAACCCCATGGTTGAAAGATGAGACTATGGGATTTGCAATACCGTCAATGCGGCGACATGAACAGAATTCGCCTGGAGTTGATTGGAGAATACGTCAAAACTGATCGTGTCGTGAACGAATCAATATTGTCCAAGAGGTCAATACAGTATCGTTGAGGTAAGGACCATGGTACATACCTTCTATGTAGGCCTGTATCTGTGGAGTCATTGACTGCCCCAGCGAACATGTTGCTTCGAACTACCTTCGTAACATCGGGTGGGCGTGATGGTAGTCGCAGAAGAGCCTACCTGCCACAGTCCTCAGAATTCCGAGTCGTATGAATATGTTAGCCCATTGCACTCCAAGGAATTACTGTGGAGAACAGCGTTAGAAATCTGGTGCTGTAGTTGAATCGAACATGATTGCTGGTTCGTATCGCCAATGAACACTTGATTGGAAAGACGGGAAGTGCTTACTAAGATAGAGGAACTACTGATCTGCAAAATAGCACCTGTAGAGAGATACACCAAAGAGTTGTTGATCGGACTTGAACCTTGACCTCCTACGCGCATGTATAAAATGTCCGCCCGAACTCATCAATAACAGGCCGCAAGGACCATACTGACAGTGACGAATGGCAGCATCTACAGCCGCGCGCTGAGATAGCGACAGCAGAACACCAATGTTGATTGTGAAGAAAGTCTGGAGGATAGCGGATAGTCCAGTCTGAACATTAACTATATCTATTTGACATGAAAGCGTCCACGAGAAATAATATTGGCAAATCAGTACATAAACGGAGTTTGATTGAAGCAACTAACTTATGTGTCAGCAATACGGGTCCAAGTTCTAAATCGCTTTAAAGCTGCTATAATTATGACAAGGTCCAGGAACACTATGAAGGTATGGATAGTATGCACAGCTACCAACCTCGAAGAAGTCCTTTGGTAT
The DNA here is from genome assembly GCA_003313825.1 of Sarcodon aspratus. Taxonomy (NCBI): domain Eukaryota; kingdom Fungi; phylum Basidiomycota; class Agaricomycetes; order Thelephorales; family Thelephoraceae; genus Sarcodon; species Sarcodon aspratus. The sequence goes on along the minus strand of QLOR01002269.1, from coordinate 24,281 downwards.
TGCTGCAGACGAAGCAGTAGCTCGTGATCCTTGACTGATGCTCTGGACGAGAGAGTTCTGAACCATCGACTGCAGAGATTAAGGCATCATGTTCAACAGATTGGGTTGAATCTGATTCTCGCGAGTGTGATGAATGTGTTAGTTTTTCAGTGTTCGTGGAAGAATGTTGAATGCTGTCTACCGGATTACGGACTGTAAAGTCCTCAAGGTTCAGGGATTGGAACATGGCAACCAAAGACATACGGAAGGGGCTTCCTGCAGTGACGAATCTCCAAGAATAGACCCAATGTGAAGAAAAGCTGGCATTCGCTGGACCACGATCGAAACCTTAAACCCGAAGGTTCGTTGGCAGACTCTGGAAATGAGCTTAGGTTTGGGACAGGCAAGTGATGCTGCTGGGGGACTGATAGTAGGCAAACTTGTGAAACCACGTTGCTAGGGCAAACACAACACAAAGAAATTGTGGGAAGAGCGTCGCAAAAGGATCATTTCTGAAGATTGAATGAGATCACGAATGATAGCTCCAGGTAAGTATTGGAATTTGGAAGCCTCAGTGAGGGCCATGTTATGAACCCGTGAGACCGCTTTCCAAATTAGTGCACATCTTCTCAACCCCGGCTTGGTAATTGTGCCTACATCTCTTGATACGGCCAATTACAAAAGAATAACCTGAGCGAGCGATTAGCGCAGCAACCTTGGAAGGCCGACTACTGTACATATGTCCATTTATTATTCATCGATCATTCACTCAAAGGAATCCAATAAACAGATGGGAAATAGAACGCGCAAGCGAGTATAACAGGGAAAGAAGCCTCCGTCCAGAAAATGCCAAGCTAGCCAAGATTTCAGCCTAAATCCTTGACAAATTTAACATGATTTCTGCAGAAAATGCAAGCCATATGACGGTGCAGGAGATAAGTACTGAACGCCATCACCATTTAAGGAGACTGGATTCCATACAAGCAACAAAACCTGACAAATACAGGTCCCCTTGCTCGACCAAACGTAGGACAAGGAAAAGACGGAACACTGACGGCGAGGGTCAGAGTCATAGTAACAGCATACATATAGGACTGCCGTACGATGCATGGTATGAACACGATATCCCATTCTATCAGTGATGTATAGCGGAGCCAAATCTCAGCTCATCTGTCATGTTTGCCAGGACAAACCAGAGGACTCGGCCGCCAGACACGCGAGATAAATGAACCGAACACGATGACGACATGTAACAGTACCAAGGCGAAGACGGGAAGTGAGCCTGAGATTGAGCTTGGCACGCACGAAGCCGGAGACAGATCGAAACGAAGTCATAAAAATGGGAAACGCTTCATCTTGAACGCCTAAACAACAGACCTTGCGTCAGCAGATGGTGACCATCCCCAGCTTGGTTGTCTTGAGATGTACATATCGATTTATCACAGGCGAAATAGCAGGCCACGCATCAATTGTAGCATGTTGCAGGTTTGAAAAAGAAAATCCATAAGTAGAAAGTCACCAGGATGCAAGACGCTCAATCTACGTCTTGAGCGAAATCAGCAGTCTTGGACGAACATCAGAGAAAGCTTAAAGCGGAAGCTGAAGAGAGTAGCTCAGAAAGATCCAAAATCATCATCAGCGAAGGAGAGAAAATGATATGATGAACAGCCAAATGGGAGACAATGCACGAGGTAGATATAAGTGACTTGGAGATACGAGCGCGAGGTGCGGGCCAGCATATCAGTAAACCAGAAGAGCCCATCGATCAAGAGATGAGAGTTTATTGCCAGAGGCTCCAATAAACAGGTCCCGAGCCCCATGGTTGTGATATGATCCCGTGATGTGTGGACAGAAGGCGCCTGGTGATAGGCGATAGCATACCATCACACCCGAGGATGAATCGAGCAAGCATGAAGGGGATACACAGGTGTGCAGGAGACACGATCAAAAGCAAAATAAAAAATACTTTTTGAACTAGGAATTGGCTTGTCGGAAGGCCGATCCGACAAAGCATTCAGCTAGTCTAAGATCCACCCGAATAACCAATATTATGGATATGAAATGAACGGTTCGTGCATATAGGCGATGAAAACATGTGAGAGGGATGCAGTCAAGTCGAATTTGAGAAGGGAAGCTTCAGAATCAAGAACCAGATGACAAAACTTCGGAGAAATGAAGTTGCGGCTCAAAGTGAGTGCCAGTGCAAGTCTGGGCAGGGCAGGGACCAGCGACGAACCATACATAGCTTATCTGCAGGGAAGTAAACCGGTCTAATACAGCATCGGTAACCGGAGCGTCTCTCGTAATCGGAGTTGAGTTGAAAGCTGAACGGAGTGTCCGTGTTTGCCGGAACTCCATTGGCACGATAATTGGATCCAGGGTGAAGGACAAATGAACAGCTGTGGCAGGCAAAAGCGAAGGGGGGGTGGTTCTGTGGAATGAGGGTGCTCAGTCACGAACGCAGACATTTACGTCCAAGACTTTTGTCGACTTTTGGGAAAGAACGACAAAAAAATTGACACGATAAATGGCCAGAAAAGGCAACATTTGATCGAGAAGGAAGTCGCCGGACGTGATTGGACGCCACGCCTCGATTGAAAAGTGGGCCTTTGGCTCGAACACACACTTTGTGGACCACCCAACCTTCCTACCTCTCCGGCTTGCATACAAAATGTCTTGCGCTTGCTAACACACCCCTTGTCCCTCCTCTTCCCCTCTTCCTCATCCGACTTCTCCTAGTCGTCGCCTTCCGGCTTCCTATCCCCTCTGCATCATATGTCCTCCGTATCGCCTCGTCCCATTCTAAAGCGGACCCCCTCTTCTGCTCCTGCCCATTCTAATAACTCTGCCTTATCATCCTCCCATCGTCCATTAAACCATGAACACGATCGAACTCGTTACGCTGTTCACTTCCCCCCCTCTCCCTCTCTTACAAGAACCTTCTCGGCCTACTCGTCATCAATGTATGACCGTTCTCCCATCGTAGTTGGTCCTAATACCTGCGCCCTTCCTGAACGCGGCTGTCCAGGTCGTACTTACACACTCGAAGACAGTCCTCGTAGTGATTATCAGGAAAAACATTCATCGTCCAAGGGTAGGCACATGCATCCTCGTTCAATGGGAAGCGGTTTTGGTCTTGGTCTACCGTACGGGGATGAAACTCGTGAGGTTATCACCAATGGTGGTTATTCCTCAAACCTACCACCTCTCGTCCCGGATTTATCCTCGTCTGAAAGTGATGATAGCGACGGCCTCTTCGCTGCTACTTCCCAGTACATGCATGTGCCTAGCTCGCCTTCTCCTCCCGCCCAAGACTCTTTTGGTGGTCGGTGTACAACTCCCATTAATCTGTCTCAGTCAAAGGACGTCTCAAAGCAACGCAGACGCGTTCGTTCGCCTTCTAGACGACCTCCACCTTCTACCCAGGACGAAAGTGATGACGAGAGTATACCTACCTGGAACAGCTACAAGTCTCTTTCAGAAAAGAGTCTCAAAAGCTCCGTTCTAGCCGTTCCTGACGAGGGTTGTTTCGGAGGGTTTTAACAAGTGTGGAACTTTGGCTTCTAGTCTCGGATTTGACTTGCATTCAAAGACCCATCACGACTGTCATGACTCAACCTACCGTACCATTTCTGCTCTCTTAAATTTTTAACTTATTCATTTTTGTGTATTCGTCCTAGTATTCGTTTCTGTTTTTTTTTTCCTTTTTCTGTCACTTTGACGCATTCCCCGCGTAAGGTTTTGCGTTCATTTCGCCATCACTTGTACATACTCGCATGGACAATCTGATGAACTAGTAGAAATCAAATAGAAGAAGTTCCTCCATCTATAAAATTCATTGGTGGCCAATGGCGTTATTATCGCGAACTACAACAATCACTACAACGTCACTGACGTACATGAGTATCACACGCAACCCGCATACACAAAGTCTAGTGGAGCAACCCCAAATCTATGACAAAGTTGGATGAGCTTGCCCGACTTTGCATTAAATTAAAACACATCGTTATTCATTGGTTACTACTCTACCCTGATCCGAAAAAAGAATTGCCAGTGATAAGATGTTACGTTTTAGATGAGCTACAGGAACGAACAGAGTTCGGGCATATTCTACCTCCATCTTCAGCGGGTATAAAGATTGGTATGTTTTGTCCTCTTTTTTTTTGGTCTTTGAGCCAAGTCTATCTTATCGATAGCCAAAATGAGACACCTCGTATCATATATTGCCTCGGAAGGTGAAACGAACGTTGAGCGCAAATTAACGAACCTGGAGTCGGACAGGTGTTGTCGATCTCTTGCTATGATAAAAAAATCCTACAACGAGGCTCTCGCTGATCAGGTTCATGAACTTTTCAGCTTAAGGAACCCCCTTCAATCACCGCTACCGATTATCAGGATCTCTCATTGTTACTACGATATCCTACTTAGTACACTGATAAATTTCAGCCTCGTGAAGCGGCAGAGTCCAAACCAAAAATAATCCAGCGAAACAGTACGCACGAATCAGGTAAATAACACCGCAACAGCAATCACGGTCCACATCGACGCCCATGCCCTTGATTTGAGACACGGTGCTGAATTAAAATTACCAGTAGTGGTATGGCTGGGCTGACTACTATGGCTAGTTGTCGTCCCTGTTGGCCTTCGACTTGATCCTGAGATCGTGCTAGAAGCAGTAATATAAAGCGCTGTACTCTGGAACGTTGCACAATTCGAAGATGCGGGAACTTTCGGACTGTATGGTATGGTTGCTATTGGACCCAACGACTCGGCAGGTTGCGTGTATGTCTGGACTGCCCCCGATGAGTCAGTGTAGACTCCGGGGAAATCTTGGTTTTCGCCCTCGCAAGAAGTGAACGAACCAATCTGCGCATGATTTGGGGCGTTGTAAACGCATCCGATCCGATCATAAATGTGTTCACAGAAACGCGCGGCATTCTGGCCCGCTGGATCACAGGCCTTGAAACAAAACATGTTGCCTCCAACGAAACTGTAATTGCTATTAGGTCATCTTGTCGGATGAATATTGATCGTCTCACTTGTGCCATTCAATGACTTGTGTATAGCTATTATTATTCCAGGCATTGGAATATACCAGTCCGCCGAGGGGGTTTCCACGCTATGTGAAAAATCAAGACCATCAACTTGGAGAGAATGATAACGAATGCCTACGAGATCCGCGCCATGAGGATCCAATTCACCCCCATAATCATCTCCTTTGAGATTGATAAGGGTCTGGTTGATATAACCAACAACCTGGATATAGTCCGACGTTCGCATGAATTGGACACCCTGAAGAGCGTTCGCAGGTATTATTCTAGTACCACGCCCTGGTTTCGTGCACCATGCCACCTCCTCGTGCTCTGTTTCTGCAATCGTCGTAAGACCTGAAGGTGGTCCCCATAAGCAAAAATCTGCATTTCAAGTAGTAAGCGATATCATTAGCCAAACAAAACGTAAGAAGAAAAAAACACCGTCAAGAGAGTTAATAATAGCAGTTTGGCACATAGATTCTGAACCCTCGGTTGTAGAATTACAGCGGTTATAGCCGCTTTGCCTCCCACGGACTCCATTGTCGGTATCAGCTTGATACGGCTGAATCAGAACACGTTAAATAGCGGTTAGGTACATGAACAAGCCTGCGCACTAGACTGCCGTAGTCAAATCGTTTAGATGCCAGAGGAGTGAACCCTGTGGTCGTTTCTTGTGCCAAGATGCTGAGCGAGAGATAAAAGACGACAAAGACAGCGCTTATAGCCATTTCTTGCGAAGTTACAGTTCAGCAGACAGGGAAAATAACCCTGACTAACGTCGACTCTTTAAATAGGGCTGAAAGCCAAAGATGGCCAACAGTTGAGCCGAGATTCAGCGAGGGGTTGCATAAATTAAGGAGAGGCATCGAAGAGCACCCGCGGTTCCGAACGGAATCGATTTGAATGATAAAAAGGGGAGCTGGCAAACTTGTACATCCAGAAAAGTGTCTTCCGAGCATCTAGGAACGCACCCGCGGTGAATCTGAACGCGAACCACAAAGTACATGAGCCTGGAAGCTAATGGGAAGCGCGACTAAGTAGTAACACGTGTTTATCTAATGAGGTGTGATCACGTGGCTCAAGTTTTCAGCAACTTTAGAAGCCTTGAAGAGCACTGTTGCGCGTACCGACTCGTCTGTTTCCACTCGTTGCACGGGTAACGCTATTTTACACTTGGGACAATAAATCCAGAAACCAACGTTTCCATGGTCATTTTCTGACGAAACAGGCAAGAACCCAGGAATTCGCAGCACAAGTGTCAGCTTCGACATAAATGGTTTCCCGTACGGCTGTACGTCAAGATGGAGGACCTCCTGCAAAACGAAGAAAAGTGGAGAAAGCAGGTCTGCAAACGTTTCAAAGCACTGCTGAAATACTCCAGAGCATACGGGATTCTGACGAAGCAGGCTTGACGAGAGGTACCGATTGATGTCAACTACAATCCTTGTTTTCTGACCAGGCGCTCAGTATTGACTGCTATACGAAACCAGCTTACCGTAAAACATTACGAATCTGCGGCGGGTCCTCAAGACGAACGCATATTACTTGCTAAAGCATGGATGGAATCTTCTCCTGGAGCTCAGAATCTATTCGACTTGTGGTCAACAGTGAATCAGGTACTCACCACGTCTCGAATGGTGCATTCGTAGTTATTTATGTTTTTTTAGCGACAAATGAGTCTCTGCGCCTTGATCGTCTCAGTCCTGACCTGCCTAGTCAACCTCTTAACGACGCACTACACTTTTCATTCCCTAGGTCTTGCTATCGTCAAATTGCTATTATCATCACACTGGTCTCAACGACTCAATTCATACATAAACGGCTCAAATTCTGAGTTGATTCTTGTTTCATTGAAACTATATAATGCAATGTCCAACTTTGCGAGCGGCCGTGAGCGAAAAGCTGTACTGGAAGCTTTTCCTTGGGAGAACAAGGCGTCTAAGCTGCTGAAAATGCGCCGAAGAACAAAAAATGAAGACACCTCAGACACATTGCTGAGGCCAGGTAAGTTATTCTTGAGATTGTCCATTTGTATCTCTTCAATTTTTGTTTAATAGATATCAGAACGCTCTATATCCTGTTTATCCTGTCTTTCCTCGATCCTTTGACCTCAGGCCCTGTTAAATCTACGTTCTTGGAACAGCACCGAGAGGTAGTATCGTCGATCTTTAAAGGGTTCGATCAAGATTCGTATTCTGTCGTCAGAAAAGTTCTCGAGACATTTTGGACTGGCCTCTTGTCCGACGGGAAAATCAAAAGGACCTTGAAAATAACTCTTTTCAACGAGGAAGCCATCTCGCATGTACGTGAATGCGGAACGGCTGCGTTCTGCGAAGCTGATCGCAGTGCAGATCCTCAAATTATATGAACGTACTTCACCAGAAGGAGATCCGGAGCATATTCCAGCAAACTTGGCACATCACTTCTTGTTGGCCATATGCACTCATCCCGGATCAGGGGTCTGCTTTAAAGATCGAGGTTGGTACCCTCGCGACGCTGAAGGAGACGCCGACCTTGAAGAAAAGAAATCGGGAAAAATATATAATAAAATCCTAGCCAACTTGCTGAAAGTGCTAAAGGTAAATGATGATCTTCGACAGCAAGAATTAGCCCTCAAGATCATGGCGGTATGCCCAGAACTGGTCGCAGGGTGAGTGCTTCATGATGCAACTGTGCCGTTTTCCCTTCATATCTCTGCCGGCCGGTTAGATGTTGGTCTGCCACTGGATTAACGTTAGAACCACGATTATCATCTAAATGGCTCGCGAATATCTCGTTTCTTGGATCTGTAGTATCTCTCCCGGTACCCACAAGATGTTTTTTGCTGCCTGACAGCGATCTATGCCAACCGACACCACCTCCGACTTCGATCATTTTAGAAAATGTGTTCCCGTCAGTGAACCTCAAAAATCATCTCAGCAAAGGTCTTCAATCTCCCTCACCATTGGTCCAGCATTGTACGGCACTTGCATTGGCAAAGTGTCTTCGTAAATATGGAGAAATACTTCGGGCTTTTGAAGAGATTGCAAAGAGCTTGGAAGAGGATGACGAAGGACAATGGAAAAGGCGCATTCAGGATATTGAGAAGGAAGTCCGAAGAAGAGTTCCTGATTTTCAGGTCGTGGTCGCGTTTGCGCAGCAGAAGCTCAGCGATATCTCCGCGCCGCAATCTGAAACAACCTTATCGGGTGATCTTGCATTTAACCCACAACGATTGGCGCTGTTATCGGAGTGTGCACTCCGGCTCTTGTGGTTATATCATGGATGCCTACCGTTGTTAGTGGGTGAAGCTAGGTTTGACGTAGGGAAGCTATTGTCAAACTTCTTGGGTACCCCCAAGGCGACAACAGTCGAAAATGAAGAAGGACAGAATACGGGGGGTTTACATATTCTACGGCAACTTCATGTTTTGAGATTGCTGAAGGAAAGCGATCAGTTTATTTGGTCTGGGCGAATAGGTACTACCCTCTCTCGCATCTATTGTGTTCTGTGTATTGATGGCGGGATGTGTACGAGGGTCTTCAACGAACAGCAACTTTCACATTCTACTGAAAGCGTACATCTCTTCCGAGGTGCAAGCAATACGTGCAGCAATTGCATCTCTGCTTCAGCATTCTCTCTCCGAGAATATACTATTCCAGCACGACACGGACGAGGTTCATTCGTGGCTGGAATCTCTTTCCATAGTACAGCGAAGTGAAAGTGCAGAAGCCCCGGATGGAGCCCCGCTGGGTGACGAAGGGATTGCGATTGTCAAGTTCCTGGATGATTGCGCCCTGCGATGCGCCAAAACTCCTTACAAATATTTGGAGGAACTATGCTCTGCAGCTCAAGCGATCGACGACGTAACTAACGTCCAATCCAATCTCGTCGCCGAGCGGCCGGAAGCATATCCAAGCCCTTTGCTCATGACGGTCGTAGAGCAGCTTTCAGCGAAAGTCACTGGAAAGCTGCTCTCAGCTTCGGACACCCTTGCAGTGGTTTCATACATTCGAAAGCTGGTATTCAAGTTTGCAGGCAAAGTGCAGGATCTACAATTTCTAGAAAAAATTGTGGAGAGAGTAGATACGGTGCTCAAAGATGATCTTTTTCTTCCAGAGTACCCAAGCATGAGCAAAGGCATTCGGAGGGAAGTTTCCATACTCAGGACGGGCGTGCAAAACGTCCAGAATCCAGAATTTAGCGAACACTGCGAGCCGAGTGTGGAAATGAAGGGATTCCTTGACCAACTCGACAGTATTTCCGTTGGTGAATATGCTGGTTTCTGGTCATCATAGACGCAGTTTCATTTCGTTTTGTAGACTCTGCTTCGTCTTCTAGCCAGGGATCTGCCTTTGAGCTCGTTGACTGGCTTCGCTTGGTGGACCATCCACTTCACCCCTCCGAAGCATGCCGATTTGTATCAACTGTAGGGCGTTTTCACAAACCCGCACTTCGTGTCCTTTTCGAATATTTTCATCCGGGAAGGGGGCTGATATGGGACGGAGCCTTAGTTTCTTCGAATTTCGATGAGATTAGATCAACGTAAGCTCTGTGTTTCAACACGATTATTCGTCTTAATCCCTCTTTAGACTTGACTTCAATTGGCTTTTCGTTCAGACTAGTAATTCCGCTTTAAGAGATCGTCGATGTCGCGAATGCTTGGTTCTCGCGGTATTTACAAACGGGCCAAATCTTCTCGAGGTTAAAAAAGCATTGTGTCTAATAGGACATAGAATCAGAGCATGCGCTGAAGAGCAACTCTTCCTGAATGATCTTTTACAACTCTCCAATGTCGTTGTCGAGAATGCTAAAACCCTGTTCACCTTTGACGACTTCAAGCTTGTGAAGCGGTACATCTTTTGGCAACTAGATGCATTCCAGACCTTGTTTAGATCCCCTTTGGCGGATTTCCTGCGAAAAGGCGAGCACCACGATGTTTCGTTTTGATACTACGCTTACTCAAACTTTTGATTAGCAACGAAGGAATTCCTCCATAAATTTCTTGATTCTGGAGATGCAGAGGATAAGGCTCTCGTCGCAGAGTTAGTCATCCATTGGTGTTCGTACTTCAAAACAAACACAACCAATTCTGATTACGCACGTTGTCATGTTTATGCATTTTGACTTCCTTTAACCATTATGCATGTAGGCGGACACCATGGCTCTCTGGATTCCTTTTATGGAACGGAAAGATGTCTTTTCCGTCTTAGATGCGCTTCTCGGTCAAGACGGCGAGAAGGTTAATCCGTTATTCTTGAGGCTTTTAGAATCCGTTCTGGTTTCGTTGCACTTGTCACGCGATGAACCCGGTGTCATACGTGGTCTTCAAGCTAGGTTATGTCGACTACTGCCCCTGAGCACGTCCTCAAATCTTGCTCAATCTACGGTTGCCGATATCATTGCATTCTCGCTTCCTCTCTTCCATGACGGTATACTACTTACTCGTCGTGTGCTACAACTTCAGCCGGTGATAAAAGAAGCGGGAATACATTGGGGCCATCGCTTGGATAAATTGTCTGACAGACTCGATATCGATGCTTACTTGTCTCAGTCTCCTTGGTCTGATGTCACGGTCAAAATTACTACTATTCTTCTCTACCGAAGCCATTCTGCAAGAGCAAAGTTTTTTGCTTGGATCAGAACCAGTGAAGCCGCACAACAAAGCATCCAAAGGCTTGTTTTTGCTATTCATGCCTTTCTAGATTCCTACTCGATCGAATCTCTTCAACCTCTAACGGTAGATGCTGCATGGATCTCACTGTTCGACAGACTTGTTGGATTCTTCTTCGATGACAGTAGTGACAGAGAGTCTCGGTCAGTTTGTGGGAGTTGTATCTCATTGTTGTTACGACTATCATCTGAACGTCCGAAGTTACTGAAAACTTTGGAGGCGAAGCTTGGGTCTTTGACAGTTGGAAACATCAGCGTAGACTTGCTATTACTTGGGAGGAAAGTATGCGTTGACGCGGAGACAGACTCGCGGAAAGTCGCTGTTGCTATTGTGGAGCTTGGTCTGCAATGGGCCGTTCATTGTTTGTCCCTTGACATGCTCGATAAGACGGAGACTCATTTGATGTTGAAATATCTCTGTAAGCAGCTATTTTCATCAGATACCATCATCTTATACCGATAAATTGTAGCAATTCTTATTTCAAACGTAGGAAGTGCCAAAGCACACTTAGTGGAGCCTGTTTTAGCGCCTGGTATCAAAAATCACCTACACGATGATAAAGTCGTTGATTTTTGTGGTGTGTTATGTAAGTACGCGAAATTGAAGGTGAATGACATTTTTCCTCGCCTCTGATTTTTCGTTCTGAAATTGTCCCAATAGCCTGTCATAGTCAACCGAAATATCCAGAGTATTGTTCAACACATACGATTTTTTACGATATGTGCGGTCGTCCATACCTCGTCGGCTTCGAAAACTGCCGTCATTCGTCTCCTACATACGTTGTTCCACTTGAATCCAGCCAGCACTTGTCAACAGAGCCATATTGAACCTTTACGACAAGTATACGGTGGAACATTATCTGTTTCTGACCGTGAAATTTTTTCCATCTTTCAGCTCTTCGAGATACAAAGAAAGATGTCCTGCGCGTCTATCATTTGTCGGTGGTCGAGCTCTGGGGAATTTGTTTCCAAGGATTCTCTAGCAGCCCTTCAAAGCCTTGATTCTAGTCAGGTCTTTAGTACTTGTCTCCAGTTTCCAAAGTGGCGAAGGTGCAACGAAACTTCAGTGGATAAAGGAAATGGTGGTTCTAGTGCAAAGCTGTATGATCCCATATTCATCATGCTTTTGTTTGCCCATATGACCGTCGAAAACCCTCCCACCTCCCCGTTGATTTGGGTCGAGCTATTCCGGACGAATGTCGCTTGCGTGATCATCCGTGCGCTTTCGTCCAAGGATGATCACACCAGGGGGCTCGCACTGTCACAACTAATGGGGCTTTGGAAACGTCTTGAGGTGGGTGTTTTGTGTTCTATGGAAGTTGCAAAACTGAGTGCTCATAATACGAAACTAGACCGCAGATATGCAAGAGAAACCTCACGTTGTGCACATATTGAATTTACTCAAAGACACAATAAGCCCGGCACCGAAAGATAATCCGCCCAGCAGAATTCCTGCTTATGTGACTCTTGTTCTTTCTCATGCTCTGAGAGGAGTGTTTTACCCATCCAACTTTATCTACCCGTTAACGGCCCGGTTCCTGCTCCAAAGACCAGAACTGGACATTCATGACGTACCGATGCTATTCGGCATGTTGTATAGCAACTCGGACACGGATTGGAAGAAAGAAAGGACTTGGATTATCCGCTTTTTATCTGATGGCATGATAAACACCGATGACTGGAAAGTGTTGAAGAGGAGACATACGTGGGATTTGCTTGCAAGCATGTTCCAGAGTTTTGACAAGGATCGAGGGTTGCGGAGTGGCATCTTAGAGGTATGAACTCATCAACAAGTACTGCTCATAAAAAATTGTTTTTGTGCTAATGGGAAAACGTATAGGTACTCGCGAACATTACATGCAATCGATATGCTACGACTTCCCTTCTTCTCAAGTCTGGACTCCTTTCATGGATAGAAATGCAACTCCAGACTACTGTTAAAAACGGGGAAGGCATCGCGTGGGTTCGGATATTAGAGAATATCCTCACCGTGGTCGATCCGGTCAAAATTGGCGCTGCAACTAAGGGAGAGTGGCGAAAAACGCTGGCAAGATGCCTGATGTACCTGTTGAACTCTTCTGGCGAGTATATTATGTGTTTATCTGATCAGGTTCTATTTCTGACGGTGATCACAGCTGCATCATCTATTTTTGCGGATTCTGTCTCCGTAATCTTGCGACTTGGCGTTATGGCATCCGAGGACGACGGAACCTCACTATTGGTCAATACTGCTTTAATGGAGCTCAAGAAATTGGAGACCACTATCGTTGTTCCGGAAAATATGAATGATGACGGAAATCTGGAACCCCAACCGTTTCATTATGCGCAGGGGCTTTACGAGATCCCAGAAAGAGAACCTGTACAAGTATGGGGTAGGGCTGTGGAGACGTTGTGGCGGGTGGCGATGAGCTGCGAGAAGAAAAATCCGAGCTGGGATGAATTGACATATAGACTGCTCGTGTGGAGATCTATCGCGGGTGAGGAGAGTGCGGATGTAGTATGTGAATGGACTCGAAGAGAAGCAGTGGTGATGATGATTGATGATGAATGAGCCTGGAGTCACGGGATCTACGGAGAATGCCGTTTAGCAGAGTGATGGGTGGGATCTGGGGGGTGGAGAAGGAGGAGTGGGCGGGGATAGATAGGACGACTACCGTGTGGTGTACTTACAACGGCGTGTCAGGTATAGATTCTGGACCTGTATAAAACGTCAACGCGATCCTCTTTGCTTCCCGCCATTGATTTTCCGCGGTTCCGTCACGTATAAGTCCTGGTCCTGCCCCGTATAAAACGTTGTGGCCTGCTGCGCTCTACCATGTATTGCCAGTAATAATCCCCTCCATATCCTGTATCATGTTAGAAGACTCTATAATCTGCTCTCCCACTCCCGATTTTCCTTTCTACATCGCTGCCAAACGATATTATTCACATGCCTCCGACAAGCCGGTCCGACGCGTCCATACGGAGCAGCAGGCCATTACCCTAATCCTCCTACACTCCACGAGCTTTCATAAAGAGATCTGGGAACCTACCATTGCAGTACTTTTCGACCTGTTAAAGGATTCATCGACGGTCACGATCACAGAAGCATACGCCATCGATTGCCCGAATCACGGAGTCTCTGCCGTATTAAATGAATCCTTTCTAAAAAAGCACGAATGCAAGTTACTTTCTCTCATACTACCTTCGTTTTGTCGTTGTGTGTGTGGCATGCGAACTCCCGTTTGCTCATCTTTTTCCCCCAGTCAGTTGTCAAAAGTACGCCGAGGCCGTATATCATTTCTTTAAACATGCTGGCGTCGATTTCTCGCAAAAGAATCTAGTCAGTGTTGGGCATTCGCTTGGCGGCGTTGCTAGGTACGTGTGGTTTTATTATCCGAAAGTCCCGTTGTGACGAACGAACATTAGCGCGATTTTCTATACGCTTCAACCAACGTTCAAGTTTACCACCATGATCCTTATCGAACCCATGTTCAGCAAGGGCAAATACCTCGACAATTCCCGAGCCCGGCTGGTCAAGATGGCTTATGAGCGGAGAGATGTTTGGCCGAGTCGGAAGGATGCTCTTACGAGCTTCAAGAGGGTAGGCTGGCACCCTAAAGTTGTGGAATTGTTCGTTGTGAGTGTTTCTATGTACTCGGAAATCCATTTTTTTCCGGATGTTATAATTTAACAAACCCCCGAAATTGTATAGAAATATGGGATTAGGGACCACCCGACATCAACTTACGAAATTGCGCCTTACAAAGGAGTTACACTTGCGTGCACACGGGACCAAGAAGCTGTGGGTGTCCCAAGTCCTATATTTGTGCATAAGGAAAAGACCTTTCTCTCACTAAAATGCCTTTTACAAAACACACACACACAGATAATGTATAGAGATGAACACGGCGCAACAAAACCTGTCGTGAATCTGCGCAAGGCATGCTCAGAGATTCCCGTTCATGTAGTTTGGGGTGAAAATGGGGATTATGTGTAAGTCTTGAGACACAAGTTGTCGGTTTTTGAAATCGACACACACACAAGCTTGGAACGATTAGTGACTTTTTTCCCTTTTTATTATTCAAGACCGAAAGAGGTACAGGAAACCTTGAATGATCCTATCGGCGGCTGTGCATTCGCTTCCGTAACGCGAATGGCAAAGTGTCGACATCTGGTAAGTCGGACACCAGTCCTTTACCATGTACTGTTCTTTTACATTTTGTTATCGTAAAGATTCCACAACACAACCCAGAAGAGTTGGCTCTTGTATTGTTTCGCATCCTTACACAGCCACCTTCGACGTTTCCTGATCCGAGATCCTGTTCAAAATTGTAATATCTCAGTGTCACAGACGCTCCTGATCGTTGTAAGTACGTATGTATGTATATTTTGAATGTATCATGTACAATACGTACGGCATGTAGGCGCAAGCTTATGCAAGGCTTGGCGAATTCGTCGACGTTTATCGGAGGGATCCTTGCAGCAGGTTAGGGAACCTAGAACACAAACCATCTCGTTCCAAATCCTGTGAAATGACGACGCAGTCTCAAAGTCGCACTACAAACGCACAAACTCTGTGACCACGGCAGGTCTTGTTATAATTCTCTTCGTAGCCCGCCACGCCCGTGATAGCAGAGGAGCTTAACCCTTCCAAGTCCGCGGATACAACGAAATCAGGGCGAGGATCAGAGTGGTTTTGGTGTTCTGGTTCACTCTTAAATTATAACGTTTGAAATATCTTCCAGATGGCGATAACGAGCCTCTCCAGGTTCGGTGATGGTGACGTCAGACGCCGAGGGTTATTTTCCTGATGAGGCTGTTGCCACCTCACCGAATCCGCCATGATTGAGAACTTGGTTTTCACTTACATACGGTTACATAGAGAGGCCAGTTGTTCTGCCGATATCATACAGTCTTAGTATATTTCTTCTATCAGTTCTTCCAATTCTTCCAACGAGTTCATCGTCAGCCTTGTCATACTGCCACCTCATGTTCGACCGTCCGCCACTCCATCAGAAATTGACCTCTGCTTGTGCCACTTCAATTCGATCTCCGGCTGGTAAAAAGGCGTTGAAGCCTCCAAGGAGTTCAGAGTGGCCCTCGAAGAGCGTCGAGATGCGCTGAATGACCTCAGGTGTACCGATGCTATAAACCAAGTGAATTGGTTGTATACCATCGTCCAGAAGAAACGCTGATCGCACGCACCTCTGGGCCCTGAACTCCTTCATAATATTCAAGAATTGGCTGTACACCTCGGGTCTGTCATGGAACTCGTTCTTGACTAGGTCAAGATAACCCATTGCGTCTTTCACAAGCAGGGGCCGATTGGTCCTTCCAGCGGTCGAAGTCATCAGGATGAAGTCGGTAGTAAACAAGGATGTCTCTCTCTCTTCTTTTCAAGTTGGGCCCTGGAGCGCTGAGTGGTAGTTTGCGTGTGTGTGTGGGGGGATATATGAAAGGGTAACTTGAAGTATTGCCAAAGCGCCGACTGATCCGTCCAGACGTTTCGGGTTTGTTGTGATCTAATCTCGGTAGCAGCTGCCAGTTATGCGACATTAGCATAAAGAACAAGCCTGCTGCTGCTCTTTCGCCTTTGAAATTTGATGACGAAAGTATTTTATCCTTGAATTAGTAAAAACTACCGTGGACACCGCCGGACCCATAAAAGTAAAAAAGAAATAATTCAGATCACGATCACCTCAACCAATCCCACCTGCTCGAGGTAAGCCATCCGCTTTTGCTTCGGACATGAAAGCAAATGAGACGTGTGTATAATTATCACAGGTGGACGACCTCCTCCGATTATGGTCCTTACCAAGGACCCGGAGGCGGCAGACGTCGATAGCTGTCAGGTCATGACAGTATATTCTGTGCAGTACAGTAATATCTACAAATCGCTCGTCTTCGTCGCTTTCTGGCTTCACAGGAGGACTTGATATTAAACCTTATGTCTTGGTATACGTTACAGCCTTACTTTGAAGAAACGAGGATACAGCCTGCGTCGATCAATATTGAACGTTAACGGTACTAATTTTGTTGTTTACGACCAAGGCTTGAAGCGGCGTGTTCGCGCTGCAGCACGTGACCAATCACGGGAGACATTGAGGATTGAATCCGAAGTGCGAATTAGGAGTTCAAGACAACCACCAAGCATGTCTCCTCTGTCTTCGACAACTAGAACTCCTGCCACTCAAAAGTACTTAACCTTCGATAATGAAGCAGAGTATGAGAGTTGGTCAGCAAAGTTTCACGCTCAGAACATGGTTGGATTCCTTGGACAAATTATTGATCTCAAAGTGAGTTGTCTTCATAATGTTTATGACACCTCTTTCCGTTCATCTTACATCTAATTGTAGACCTACACACCCCCAAACCCCTTGGAATTCAAATGTGGCACTTTGGATTTTAACGGGCGCCTCTACCCTCACCCAGGTGGAGCTGGTCTTGATCTATATCTCCTCGACTTCATCGACAGGAACGGCACGCGCCTCCAAGTCACAAATCTCTATATCTACCCCTACACCTGCCCTGCTGCCGAGTCGGAACCTGAACCACTCGAAACGTTGGGCAGTGAACTAGGATGCCATGGCCCTTTCGATACTTTCTATACTCTGGCTCCTTCCTTTGAGTACGAAATCCGCGACGCCCATCAACAGCGGTTGAAATGCATATCATTCATCTATAAGAACAGGAAGACCCTTGAACCTGTCATCCAAGACTGATTATGGTACGCATTGCCCCACTGCTCTCTCCTATCAGCGTCTATAGCAGTACGTTGCAGAAACCTTGATTCGGCCATCAGGAAAATTCTTTCAGTAACTGTAGCGCAGATGGAAAAAGTGGCAAAACAAGGCAGAACTATCTTAGAGTGTTCCCGTGCAGCGTAGTATCATAACATAGCCATATTCTGTTGGTTATCCAATCACTTGCTTCAAAGTTCGACGAGGGATTCTGGTTACTATATCCTACTATCGAACCCGAACATTTGGCTACTGAGCAATCATGCACTCTGGCGATGCGATTCAGTGTACTGACGAGATCTGCCGTAGCAACGTATGAACAAGAAACTCGAGTCACGGGTGGCGCGGGTCGACTGATTCTTGTTCTTGTTCTACGAATTTCAACTCCAGAAAATGCATTAGCCTTCCTAACAGGCTCTGGTGGACCGAGCAGAACCCGTATCGAGAACAAGTTTTTCATTATTGACCAAGTTGCAAGCAGTTACATGTCTCAGGCACGCGGTACGGCTTTGTCACAAGCCGAACTCGAACAACTCAAACGCGTGGAATTCTTGGAATCTCGATCATACGAAGGATCCGCAGTTGATGCCGCTTACCAGATTGTCGGACGGAGTACTTTATACTACAAGACCTTTTCCGTGTTCTTCAGGTGCACTCATAGATCATTTATATGATCCCGAGTTGCAACAACAAGTCCTACCTAATGTGTGCATCCAAAATCTCAAGTCATTCTGATAAAGCGACTTGATATCATGGAGGTAGGTTTGTTATGCAGAAGTCTGCCAGTGTGGAACAAACAATCACCAAATGATCCGAGTCAGGTCAGGGCTCCCGATGCTAGTACGTACACACTTCAACAAGTGTTACCATAGACTGAGTACAGTTTTTTATCATCGCGCAGCAGGCACCAAATGTCTGCGACAATCCGCTACCTAGATTCCGCAGCTGTTTGTCTGGCAGGACGGCAGTGATATTCGTTCCATAGGGATCATTCCGTCTTACGTTGCTCTTTTATGTGCCTCTAGCCTCTTGCCACCCTGAGAACAAAATATGTGATTGGAGGCAAAATTCGCTCCAGAGGCGTACCGCAAGATGACCCACCCTTGAGGTTTATAAACTCGGTACTCCTACTGGTTATTTCCTCGTTGGCAGATTACCTCTCTCTCTCTCTTTACCCACATAACCTCGTCAGAGATGCGATCCGTCACAGCAATCCTTGCCTTGTCTCTTGCAGCCCTTGGGCAGGCTCAAAGTGTCACCGTACGTGTGTTCTGTTGCACCAACCCCTTGTCATTGTTAATTGACGTGGGGGTGAACAGGTTAATGTCGGTGGTACGGCAAGCACCAGCGGTGGACCTCTACAGTTTATGCCTCCTAGTGTCAATGTCACTGCAGGATCCGTCGTCACTTTTGTCTTCATGGGTGCTCCCGGAAACCACTCTGTCACCGAATCATCTTTCAGCGACCCATGTGATCCATTGGCAGGAGGTTTCGATTCAGGAACTGTATTTATTCCTCCCAACACTATGACCGGGTTCCCTACATGGAACCTGACCATCGAGGACGCTAGCAAACGTAAGAGAAAGAGACCCACCACTTGTGTATACGGACTATTTAGCTCACCGTTTTTTTGCTTTAGCAATTTGGTTCTTCTGCAAACAGCTCAACCCTGGCCCACACTGTACATCCGGAATGGTCGGGTACGATCCTTGCGTATTTTTGGGCATGATATTTATTTTGACGCTCGTTTTCTGCTTTTAGTGCCATCAACGCTCCAGGGGCAGGAAACACCTTCCAGTCGTTCCAGGCTAATGCCAAAGCATTCACTGGTACACCAGGAGTGCGTTTGTCTTCTATGTTTGTATACGACATCTCACACGTGGCATAGCAATCTATTGGAGCCTTATCTGGTCAAGGTGCAGTTGCAACTGCAATCCCAGGACCTTTCTCGGGCAGCATAACTGGATTTGGGTTCCCGGGTAGCACGCCGATGACAACTCCAGCAAGTGGAGGCGGAGGTGGTGGAGGTGGATATGGCGGTGGCGGCTACGGTGGCGGCGGAGGGTCGAGCTCTAGCAGCGCCTCTTCCTCAACGTGGAGTTGGGCCACTATCTTGTTTGCGGCATCTTTGGGAATGATCGTTGCCTGAAAGAAAAAAACTCTTTGATACCTCTCATATGGTCTGTAGCTACTGTATAGCAATCGGCTCTAATAGGTTTGTACCATACCATGTAAACGGTAAGCTGGTTTGTTCGGTCTGAAAAACAGCAGTTGTTTTTGTTCTCTTGTCTAGCTCGTAGTCCGTTGGCACGCTTGCAGGGGTGTTAGCAACTTTTTGTCCATGTCAATGATGTGAGAATTGGGTAAAGTTCCTGGAGATGTACAATTATGAAGAGTTGTCCAATATAAATTCAATGAGACTGAGTTTTTAGATGTTTCTGTGGTGAATAATCAATTAATCAACTGTTTCGCTGGAAGACATAGGAGAGACGACGATAATCAATGGTGTGTGATACTTTCAAGTATATTTCATCAGTTTGTTATTCAACAAGGTTGTATTGAGTAGATATTCGAGCAGATGACCGTTGACGAAACAGTTGCTGACACGCTGACGGTTGACTTTTGTTGTGTTACAAGAACAAAGGCTTGCTTGAGTTATGACGTAGGAGAGATCAAATGCTGGAACCTCTCAGGTGCCGGGGTGGTGGTAGTGTCGCAAGTACATCAATTTGATGATGGGTATAATTGAATCTTATAAATCATTATGATATGGATCATCGATGTCCGGAATATAAAAAAAGATGATGACCAGTTGGCACTGCTCTAAATACTTCGGGGCCCTCACTTCCAGTGTCTGCCAATGTGTCGCCCCCGTGCCGTACGGCGCGGTCATCAACCGGCGAAAAAGAGGATGAATACTGATCCGCATGCATCGCTATCCCCATCGTGATCACCACAAAAGGAGGTTTTGTGCGGAGAAGCAAGTTTTTCTCGGTTTCATCCTTAACATGTCGAATCACGACTTGCAGACAGTGTCTTCTGACTGTCCCCAAAGGAAGAGCGAAGTGAACGGCCCACGCGGTCTGTGTTTCGAGGATCTCGACCCATCGAACCCGCCCCTGTTTTCTGGCAGGATTATTAAAAGAACAGAGCGTGGAATACAGGGGAGTTCATACACTTGATGATGAAACAGACGCCGAGGAATGCGACGAACGCGGATGTAATCCCGGATACGATGAATCCGGGAGGGTGTATCAACGGTTACCAGAAGGAAATTCCGACCGAAGAGCGGCGGGATTCGTCGGATGTAAGAAAGGTGTGGGCCCATGCGCGGGAGAGAGAGTGGACCGGCAGTGGGGATGGGGTTGGGTAAAACCCGGCGGCAGTGGCTCGTGGCCGCTGAGTCAGGTTAGATCACAATCCCCGTTTTCTCAGGACGGCGATGCAGGTGGGATTACATATATAAATCCCTTGGGTGCGCTTCTCTCAACCAACACGTCCGGTTTCTTTGTCCCTTCCTCGCTCGCTCACTCTCTCATTCTCTCGTTCTCCCCTCACTTCTTGTTTTCGTCATGAGATTCACGTCAATCTTCGCTGCTCTCGCCGCTGCCACTGTCGCATTCGCTATTCCTACCCAACGTAGCACCAAGGATGTTTGGACCCCCACAGTCACCTACCCGACTGAAGGAGTCGTCTTGAACGTTGGCGACAAATGTACTATCACTTGGTATGTCTACCTTTGCCGCACCTCAATTCAACGTTATTTAACTGGATCTCTCTCTCTCTTTAGGGATACTTCGAATGCTCCCGTCCAGATTACCAACAAAGTCGGAGCCATCTATTTGAGGAAAACAGATTATACTACGCCTCGTACGTTACACGTCTATTGCACGACTCTCTGTATAACTCACATCATCGCAGTGATACTCGCTGGAAATTTCCAGATTACACAAGGCTCTGTCGATATCACTGTTCCGTGGGTTGATAATGGCACAGATTACACTTTCGTCCGTAAGTATCGACTTGCACATCCCAACTCCCTTGCCATTTTCTAGCATGCTGACTGAAACCATCCACCTTTGATCTATACAGTCTTTGGTGATTCGGGTGATGACAGCCCTACGTTTTCTATCACCGGACCAAGCCCCTTCGTTTGAGGACATGCGATAAATTAGTTTCCTGGACTTTTTTTTTTCCCTCTCTTCCCTCTTTTCGCATTGCAAGAATGATGGCTAGGGTTTTTATCATACCACCATACGGACAATTAAGTCACAAAATCATTACGATCACTGCACCATTTACTACATACGCTGTAAGCCGCTGCGAATGTTCTGATGGCCTCACAATAATATTAACACGGACAATAACAACACGACTTTTCCATCTGCTTGACTGCTGCCTGATGACATGCAGACAGCTTCTTCGTTTTACGTCATGTCCAACCGAATGATGATGGTGCTAAGTTGGATATCTGCCAATCACAGGACGAGACAAAATTAACTTTCTCAAGCTACATAATGACCTCGGATCCTGCACAGACTACGGTACGTGGACCTGACACACGCAAAATATTCGTGCGGGTATCGTATACACAAGTTGGGGCTAACGAGGCGGATGTTTTTTCACAACGAGAACCCTACATTACACGACCGCTGGGGCATCAAAAAGAAAGCAAAAGAGCCGATGCATTCATTTGGCCAAAACAGTGAACGTTCCTGAAATGTCGCGGACAGAGGCGCTGGGCGATGTCAAAACACTCTGTCGCCGATGATGATTATCCCGTTTCCAACTACCACTGGGCGGCATTACATCAACCGACGACACGACACTGAGTGAAAATATATTGAACACGGTAAAACGAGGACTTCATATATATCGTATCCTGGTCGACTTGACTACTACAGTCGTCTTGTATTGTATGACTCGGAGGATAAACTATACCCACCCATTGAATACTACGGATTTTCATTGGTCCCGACTTTCAAGTTGTTTGACGCCTTATGACATTCTCAATCTGCCGCTAAATTTTCCTCTTTCATAAGTAGTTTTACATATGATATGCTTCAGAGTTTGCGATCCTGACTATTCTCTCTCAGAGTAACTCGTATATATTCGCCGGAAAATCGGTTTATCAAGTCCACCTGTTTCACGGTATTCCCACGAATAGTAGGAGTCATTCCCACTTTCGTGTCAGACCACCTGCCAGACTCTCAGATCTCAGCAGCCTTGGCTCTCCTTTATTTCTTTTCTGCTTATCCGGCCAACTTCCTGGCTATAGATACATGCACACAACCTAGCTGCCCTACACGACGATCGCCGAAACAAAGACAACCGACACTACCAATTGATACATCAACTCAACACAATGTTCCGAGAATGCCATAAATGGTCACTGTATTGAACGGTTTTTATTTGATCCATCGTTGTGGCGGCGGCGCCCTTTCTCATCCGGGTCGCCATAATCTTATCTGGTTTCAACAAATGCCTGGACCAATCCTGCCGTCCCAGCTCCTGAAATTCAATGATGCCCTTGCGCAAAAACAACAATTCGCCTAGTCGCAGACTAGTAGACGTGGGGAGCAACTCGCTTCCGACTCACAGGCTCCGAAGAGAGCCCAATTCTTTGACGTGCGAACCCGAACTTGACCTCCGAACTCGCCTGTGCCGGAAGAGTCCAGCTTGCCAGTGAGGAGTATTATCTCACTACAAGATAACAGATGAATACTACTATGGCAATCCACGATACGATTTAGCAACTGTGGCGTGGTATGTGCTCCTGAGTCGGAATTGGCCGCTTCAACCCATATCCTCTTTCTTACAGAACCTCCATCATCGAGGCAAGCACCCCCATCCCTCCTTTCTCAGACCCTCAACTAACCAGGGTCTTTCTAGCACAGCGACATATACTACTACTAACATCTACGATGCCGAAGAAAACTCCTATGACCAAATCTGACTCCTCTAGGATTCAATCTACCCAGGTAGAGTGGGGCCGCTATTGTCGAGTATCTCCAGAGAGCACTGATATCATCTTGGCACCTTCTGCTTCAACATAGACGAAAGCTGGAAATGATACGGCTTCCACCGGCTTTGCTGCTCGCGCCCAGTCCGCAGCCGACAAGGGTGGAAATACAACTACTACCACTACTGCTACTGGTGGAGGCGGTAACGGTGGGGATAAGAAAGGTGGGGGTAAGACCAAGTCAAAGGGTGGTGGAGGTGCTCAGAAGAAATGACGAGACGTCCGTCGAACAGAAAGGTCATATACTTCCCAAGTTGCGCTCTCTTAGAAGCTAGACGATGATGCTACCCTGTACTACCACTATACGCGTTCCATGATGATATCTACCAAAGAAATTGTTTTTGATACACAACTAGAGGATCTTAAAGATACTGTCCGAGGAACGGGCAAGTTCAAGACAATACAGTTCGTCGAGTAGGACGCCATCATCCCGCGGCCGTATTCAGTAGATCGCCTCAATACCATACAATCAGTCGAAAACATCTGTCGGAGATCTTTTACATAGCGCATGATGACGACATAGTCAACGGATTTGCAGTCGTCTATAGTAAGAATATCCAGGCACTTCTGGGGAAGTTTTATCGGACATAACAGAATCCGGTGACAATAGATAGTCTAAACTGTGCGACGATTTTACACTATTGTAAATTTGGTCTTGCATGGATACATCAGGGATGTACATACATACCTAAAATATCTCTCACCGATGAGAATTTCGACGATAAAGCGGCAATAACGATAAGAATGCAGCACCATCTCATAATCACCATCAGGACCGGGTTACCGTTCTACAGATATGGGAGATTATCAGCGTCGTTCTACCACAAGTAGACAGGAAGCGCGGAGTCAGAAGGTTTTATAGTCTTGGGACTC
>QLOR01002262.1:0-33909 GCA_003313825.1 Sarcodon aspratus | reverse complement strand
ATCACGGCTGGGCCACTTTCGTACGGTGGGATACCGACATGGCGGCTGTCCTGGAGCTCATTAGGAAGCCATTAATGAAATCGTCGCATGAAATATGGTATTACCGCGCCATGAGACAAATCGGTCGCAACAAAATCGTGACAGAGAAGGATGTTGAAAAGTGAACCATCTGCGGACGATGAGTGGAATCTGTTTGAGTCGATGGGTTCTGAACTCCAGGTATCTGGTCGTCATGAGACAATTTCCAGACGGTCTGTATGATACCTGAAGAAAACTGTGCGTGTATGTACGTATACTAGTAGACTGAGAATGGGCGTCCACTGATTTTCGGGGCCACAGCAAGTGGTTGATGTTTTTACTTGAAAGGTATGTACATCCCTTGTATTTCTGAATTAGTACTGAACACATGTACACAGATCTAGATGCGCCGTGGTAAATCCTTCAGATCTTCGAATTCCACTAACTCGGAATCACATTTCAAACAGGGGGATTCCTCCACTTGGAACACGTAAAAGCATGGGATGTTAAGAAAGTATACACTGGGCATCTGAGAAAAAAAAGTCCAGAACGCACAAGTCGATATTTGGATACATGAGTCATCAGGTGAAGTTTAAGGGAGTCGGAATTGCCAACGGGACTCGGGTGATGCCGCGTTACACACCGTGACTCCTCTCGCTGAA
Source organism: Sarcodon aspratus (assembly GCA_003313825.1). Classification (NCBI taxonomy): domain Eukaryota; kingdom Fungi; phylum Basidiomycota; class Agaricomycetes; order Thelephorales; family Thelephoraceae; genus Sarcodon; species Sarcodon aspratus. The sequence continues at coordinate 33,229 of QLOR01002262.1, read as the reverse complement.
TGCCGCCATACTACCATCATGACATTCGCAGCTGGGTTAGCTTTTTCAATCTCGCAAACGTTTTCTGAGATTCTTAAAAGTTGGCGTCATACGACACAGTAGTACCTCTTTTGGAAGTCCAAATACGTCTGCGTTCGGTCCAAATTGCTCGGGGGATACTTATGTGGTGATTGCGGTGATCAAGGTCCTTTGATGGCCCCTACAAGCCCCATCCAGTCAACATTGTATAGAATACACTTCCGTAAACCAAACTTTACATGGGCGTCCTTTGGTGGCACATGTCGGAAAATCTTGGACCCTGCTGGAACTTGTTCACTTGACTCTCTCATCAGGACCGTCAACCAATCTACAACAGAACCCGAACGATGTCCTCACAGCCTGAGAGTCAACTTGCCATCCTTCCCTCCACAACGGAGTGTCCCGCATCTATTACTCAGCAAGTATTTCCAAGCGCCTCTCGGACCGTTCCTGCGTAAGTCGTTATTACTTCCAATATCCATACTAAACTTTGAGTAGTATGCATGGATCCGAGTCAAAATTGAGGTCGACTTTCAACCGAGATGCTTCAATGGATAAGCCGAGCGCACTGGCTCAATCGCCTATTTCCCCGAAGCATTACCCTGGCGACTTGGAAGATAGTTCTGGAAGAGCCAATGTGGTGTCCGGTTGTGCTACGAATCATACTTGTCCATGTAAAGCGAACGATTCCTCCACAGAGGATGAATTAGTGGCTGGGCAACCTCCTTCGATCTGGGCGACCTACGTGAACGCAGCGGAACGATATGAGGGGAGAGTGGTAGATAGGTGGAACGCTGACATGGATGCCCTCCTCGTCTTTGCAAGTCGATGTCTGTGTATGTTTCCAGTAATCTGTTCTAACACTTTGTCTCTAGGCTGGTTTGTTCACTGTTGTCATCACTGCATTCATCGTATATGTCATTGGTGACCTTAGCGAAAACTATGCACAGACAACTGCAAATATGCTCCGGATTTTGGCAGCTCAATCCGTAAACGGGACAACTGGCCAGCTAGTCGCTTCTCCGCCATTCGATGGACCAGACTCCACTGCCCGTTTCGTCAATATTGTTTGGTTCCTTGCCGTAATACTCAGCGTCGCCGCAAGCACGGGAGCTATGCTGTGCAAACTATGGTGTACCAAGTTCCGAAGCTTGTATGCGCCTGAGAAGTACGCCGAAGCGTACTTAGACATGACTTGCAAGATGCAAAAGCAATTTGACGCAATGGAAGGGTGGAAGATGAAGACAGTCGTTGAAGTTCTGCCAGGTATTCTCCACGTCGCAGTCGGGCTTTTCTTTTTAGGATTATGGAAGTATCTCCAGGCCAAGGATGCGATTATCGGATATGTCATCGGTGGTGTAGCTATCCTGGTGACATTGGCCTATGTCATGCTCACCGTCATCTCTCTCATATGGGATGCTCCGTATTCGACGCCTTTCACGCCGCTTCTCTCGTTATTGCTAAGATTGGGAGTAGAGTTTATCCACACATTATGGATGAAGCAGATCTCTAATGCACTGTTGCGTTTGGTCATATGGCTGCTGCGCATCATGTTTCTGACCCTTCTATCCCCGTTGCTCCTCATACCCACACTCTGCATGGTCGTATTCATGGCTACAATCGCATGCATGCTTTATTTCGATCTTCGCCGCGCACAATTCTATCTCTATGAAGTGTTGATGTTCGTTACCATCGTGATATCGACGCTCAAAGCAGAGATGAAAGATAAAGATCAGACGGATTTGCAAGTCAATGCGCTCGTCCGGCTTCTTTACATACCGTTGAAGTATGACAATGTCTGCGGTGCATTGAAGACACTACTACAGCTGGCTACTTCTAGATCCTCTGGCTTCTTAGATGATAGCCACGTTCTCGAATGCGCAAAGACTTGCTTGCGGTTCGTGATGCCGCTGGTGCGAGAGGATGGGATAGTAATGCGGAAGGACGAGATGTCTTCGGAACGGCGCGACCTGTTTTTTTATTGTACCCGCATCTTATCATTCAACCGAATATCGCAGGCCGAGCTGAATTCCAAGAACCTTTTGGCGAACCTCCCAAATCATGCGTTCTTTGATGAACTGCTCGAGTCCAAGTCGTACACAGGTGCCACGGACAAGGAAGTGCAGTTATTATGCGACTCGTTGTGGCTCCGTCCATCAGAGAAGCGGGGTGAAGTTGCTTTCCGTTGGGCCAATGATCATCTACGTGGAGCTACAAGGTTTCCATCAGACACGGTTTTCATCGAACTTATAAGGAACGCTGAACAGTGGCTTCGCAAATCACAACGTGGCAAAGACCTACCTAGCCCTGCAGATGTGCAGTCTTTGGAACTGGCTCCGGTACCCTCAACCAAGGTCATCTATGCCGCGTTGCCGTACTTCAACATGTTGGTCTCTCCCCGATTCGTGGGGGGTTCGACGATGCTACCATCGCAGCTCGTTAAAAACTTGATCGATGTCCTCAGTATGCCGCAGAAGCCTAGTACGCCGCAGAATCCTTCACATAAGTGGATTTGTTCGGTTATATGTGCAATTTGGAGCAACGACCCAGAGGTGCTCCAGGTTGATCAGTCAATCGCGGAAGCTCTCCTCAATTGGGTTTCCAGGTCGTTGAAAGACGGTTCAATAGATAATCTCCTGGCGTTGCTGAATGCAATAACGTATGGGCCGAAAGTTCTCCCAGCAGAAACCATTCATCCCCTGTCGACTTTGTCTGACATATATAAAGAGGTTGCGAAATACGAGCATATTCCTACCGACTCACAAGGGCACGATGTCCTCCACCATATTGTCCAAGCATATGCTGCCACTTTCGAGTACGCATTCGAAAACTCTAACGATCAGAACTTTGGCCACGTACAAGACGATTTTGGGAATTCCTTCGAAACTATTGCAGAATACTTGAAACAGAACACAGGAAAGAGTGTGGCATGCACGGTGACCCCGATAAATATGCTTTCATCCACTTTCTTCTCCATCGTGTCACATCCCGACCAGGATCATCTCCCACTTTCTCCTACGATCGTGGAATCATTCAAATTCATGATGCGCAACCAGAAGCAACCTTCGCAAGCGAGCCTTCAACTTCGGTGGATATGCTCCATCGTTCGTGCTGCTTTGCGCAGATATCCAACTGAGCTTGATGAGTCAGTTGCCCAAGAATTTGTCACATTTGTTTATTCATCGCAGGATGATACGCCTGAAGCTATTCAGGTGGGGATTGAGATGATAATTAGCCTACCAAATAGTTTACCAACGAAGGATTTGTCTCTACCGACTACAATCTCCGTCATCTACGATCGCATGGTCAAGGCGAACCCCCACGCTGGTACGCGCACAGGACTTCAGCCGCAGTTCCGCGATCTCTATCGCAAGGTCTTGCGGGCATATATCTCTATTGTGGAGGATATCCTTGTTAAGAATAATCCCCGGGATTGCCGCGTTGCTGGTTATGAGCAAGGCGTGCGGCGCTCTATAACTACTATTTCGAACACAATCACTTGGGTTTGTGGCCCAAATCAAGACCGCAACCTGACCCTTCTTACTATATACCCTCTGGCACTTCTGTTCTGGAGTATAAAACTTTCCACCGAGGAGGTTGAAAATTTGTTGAAACCACACAGAGATTCCTTAATCGACCTCTTCATCGAGACATCAGGCCTATTTGAGTCGAGAGATCAAGACGCCATCGAATGCAATTTGGACATCAAATTCTACTGTGCCAAACTGTTATCCCATCTGTTCGCAGAAACTATCAAACCATCTGACCGAGAAAAACTTCGGACGGTCTTACCGAAGCTGGAAACACTCGCGCTTGAAGGGGATTCTCCACGAGTCCGTTGGAAGGCCATCTATGTTATTATCCAGATGGAACCGTTTTACGAAATGTGGTGGTATCGTGACATGAGACGGACCTGCCGCAAAATTGCAAAAGACCTGAGTAGAAGAATCGTAAGTGGGGAGACGTCCATGGACACGAAGTGGGATTTGTTGGCAGGTTCAGAGAAAAGGTATCTGATTGGGTACCTAAACACCGTCATTGCGCCAGCTACAAGCGATTCGGACTCGAAACAGTATGCATATTACTGGACTGAAAACGATCTTCCGTTCTTGAAGCCTGGTCCTCGATCACAGCAAGTGGTTCCAAACGGACTTCAAACGTACGTCGGTTTTATTCTCTAGACCGTGTACAGATGCTCAATAGTGGAATTGCAGTGTTATTGTCGATCAACCATCTCAACATTCGTACTCTGAGGTTCAGAAAATCGGTTGATGTACAATTAAACCCCAATCCCGTCGCCGATGTAAGGAAGTGGCTAGATCATTGAAAGAAAGCCTGGTATTCTATTTCGTCATTGGCTTTACCGAAAATGCGAACACTTAATGTACAATACTGACTCGTAAAATACAAAAGGTCGTTCCCTCCTTGGAAGACTCTCCCGGAGTGCATAATGATCTCTGAAGAAACTGAGTATCCCTCTATGTGCGCGCATCCAGAGAATCCAGAACTTGGATGTCGACGTATTCATTAAGCTTCAAGAATTTTCACCACGGGCGAAGCAGGGAATGGTTATGGACTGAACGTAGGCACTATGTACCTGTTGAAGTCCTCTCCCGGTCCTCCCCATGGACTCTACCGTCTACGATCCTGCTATGAGATGAGTGTTACGCTGTGTCATGAAGAGTCACCTTTCATGGGTAGACGGATAGAAGGATCCACTTACATGAGAATAGCATTGCGTCCAAGATTTACCGTGTACAAAATGGCTGAAATCAAGCTGAACAGCAGTTGCGCCGATGACGACAAGTGTGGCTTTGTCGCACAATCCAGCCCGACAGTGTGGTGGAACCCAAAAGAGCACATGGTCATTTGGACTGTCTAGTTCTGCCACAAACGCCCATCCTGATTCAGGATCGAGGTTGTACCTACGACCAGCATAATGTGCTGTGTTCCGGCCGATCTCCACATCCCAAATGCGAACGGTATTATCATCCGAGCCTGAGATGACCCATCTGTCGTCGTGTGAAAATATGACAGAATTGACCGAGGAATTGTGATCTTCAAAGGGACCTGCGGTGATCTGGCCAGTCTCTGCATCCCAAACTCGAATGGTCCCGTCATTCGAGCCTGAGACGACTCGTTTTCCATTATATGAGAATGCGACAGAATTAACGGAGGAAGTGTGGCCGCAAAAAGGACCTGCAGTGACCAGGCCGGTTTCCACATCCCAAATCCGAACAGTCTTGTCAAGTGAGCATGAGACAACCCGCTTGCTGTCATGTGAAAACGCAACAGAATTGACCCAAGAGGTGTGGCCTTCAATGGGACCAGCGATGACCTGGCCGGTCTCAACGTCCCAAATTCGAATGGTACGATCGTAGGAGCCAGAGACGACCCGCTTGCTATCATGTGAAAATACGACAGAAGTGACCCAGGAAGTATGGCCTTTAAAGGGAAGTGTGGTGGTGGTCTGGCCAGTCTCGACATCCCAAATGCGAATAGTTTCATCATTTGAGCCGGAGACAACCTGCTTGCTGTCATGTGAGAATGCGACACAATTGACCCTGGAAGTATGTCCTTCAAAGGGACCCGCAGTGACTTGGCCAGTATTCGCATCCCATATCCGAACGGTCTTGTCATCTGAACCTGAGACGATCAATTTGCTATCATGTGAGAAAGCGATAGAATTGATAAAAGAACTGTGACCCTCAAGAGGATCTGCAGCGACATTTCCAGTCTCCGCATCCCAAATCCGAATCGTCTTGTCAAGCGCGCATGAAACAACTCGTTTGCCGTCATGTGAGACTGCAACAGACTTGACAAAAGAATTATGGCCGACAAAGGAACCTGTAGTGCTCTGGCTCGTCTCTATATCCCAAATACGAACGGTCTTGTCAAAAGAGCCTGAGACAACTCGCTTACTATCATGTGAGAACGCAACAGATGTGACCCTGGAAGTGTGGCCATCAAAGGGACCTGCAGCGACTTGGCCAGTCTCAATATTCCAAATCCGGATAGTGTTGTCATTTGAGCCGGAGACAACAAGCTTGCCGTCATGTGAAAAGGCCACAGAATTGACAAAGGAAGTGTGATCCTCAAGAGGACCCACAGTGATATTGCCAGTCTTCACATCCCATACCCGAATGCTCTTGTCTCCTGAGCCCGAGACAACTTGAATGCCATCATAAGAGAACGCGACAGAATTAACCCAGAAGGTATGGCCTATAAAGGGAGCTGCGGTGATTTGGCCGGTCTCCACATCCCAAATCCGAACGGTCTTGTCATCTGAGCCAGAGACAACTCGTTTTCCATCATGTGAGAATGCGACAGAATTGACTGAGGAAGTGTGGCCGGTAAAGGGACCTGTTGTGACCTGGCCAGTCTCCGTATCCCAAATCCGAATCGTCTTGTCAAAGGATCCTGAGGCAATCTTCTTATCATCATGCGAGAATGCAACAGAAATGACCCAGGAGGTGTGGCCCTCAAGTGGGGCTGTAGTGACCTGGCCGGTCTCCACATCCCAAATCCGTATAGTCTTGTCAGAAGAACCGGAGACGATCCGCCCACAGTCATGCGAAAACATGACAGAATTGACCAAGGAAGTGTGTCCTTCAAAAGGATGTGAGAAGGCCTGACCGGTCTCCACATCCCAAATCCGAATGGTCTTGTCATCCGAACCTGAGACGACTCGCTTTCCATCATGCGAGAATGCGACAGAACGAACCGGGGAAGCATGACCACGAAATAGATTAACCATCGCAGGCCATTTCTTGTCACGCCCAGAAGCAACAGAAAGAGTGTTTGGGAATTGAGTTTGGTACTGCTTCGAGATTGGCGAATCAGAAGGGGAGAAAGGAAGTGCGGATAAGTATATGTGTGGGACACTCTCTGAGATGGGAATGTCAAAGTTAATGATGAATCGACTGGCGTCTTGAGCCAAGGCAGACAATCCCGTATCAAACTCCTTCAAGGACGATTTTAAGAGCAGAAATTAGTTACAGTGAGAAAAGCACTTACTGCAACCCATGGAATAACACTTAGTAGTGCTGCGTTGGCGGCTAAAACCTCCTTGAAAAAACTCATCACCTCCAGCCAAAAGAGGAACCGATGTTCGAGAAATTCCCGGACTTCTTGCAGGAGCCTTTTACGACCGCTTTGATCACCTGTTGAATCTCGGAGGTGGGCCACCCAGAAACGACATGAATATGACAACGGGCCAGGGATGTTCTTTGCTATTCGTTCTGACATATTCTTGACCGTGTCATTGAGAAGGTATGACGTCTCTAGGTTGCAGATGTTGAACTTCAACCTCTCCCCCATCCGCTCGAAGCACGCTATTGCAAGTCTCTGACTCTCTTTTCCTCGGTCTATGTAGAACGTCATCGGACATCTTTTGGGGTCGCACAGGAACTCGGCAAATGACAGATGACTGATTCGAAGACCTATGTCCGCAGTTCCGATGGAGAGTACAGGTGTCAGTTTATCAAGGATAAAATTGACTGACAGCTTTGGCTGCCCCAAAAACTCAGGTAGATCGTCTGGATGGAAAGGAATTCTGGCAAGAGTGATGGCGGAAACAACCACTTTGTACACCTCGAGTGTTCTATCATTGAAACCACGGAATGCCATGTAGAGAAATTGCTTGTATAGGTCAGTGAGATTATCTTCTTCACCAAGGTCTCCGTGTAGGATGAGTTGCAACTGTTCGTCAGGTAATCCTTGCTTCAGTAATTTCATGACTGTTTCTGCCCATATAAAAAGACCCGCAGCCCGTGCAGTCAGGTCATGAAGTATTTTTTCTCCGGGCCACTGCGGAAACAATGAACCCACGGATTCCGAAAATCTTCTGTTAAAAAAAAGACGGATATCTTCATTAGCGTCGGCGCAGACTTCGTGTCCGGTGGGAAGCACAATCCGTTTGCAAGCTGTGCGGAACGATTCGGGTATCCGGTCATCGCGCCCAGTGACTATTAGTTTGAACTTTTTGGAAAGACGCGACCACTTGATGAGGGTGTTCAGAAGAGCGTCGCGTTGTGCTGCATGCGAACGGTCAGCATCACATTCGTCCAGGGCGTCGATTACAACAACCGGAGGTGCCAAGTCTGTGTAGATTTTCATCAGAGGCCCCTCAATCAGAAACTTGGAATGCAAATCAACATCCGGCCATCTCAGGTCAACGCTTCCTTCTTTCAAAGTTTCAGCCACATAATTTGCAAAAGTGGAATTGCGTTTTGATAAGTCGTACGCCACTGTACGCCACAGAGCGGTTGGATCGTTAAGTGACACATCTCCCCGCCGGAAGAAAAAATAAGAGCCCAGCCGGCCACCCTTAGTCAACCTAGACACCATGCTTGATGCAATGGCCGATTTGCCAGCTCCAGGGCTCCCGCTGAGCCAGAGGATATTAGGCCCATTACCGTCACCAAGCCAATTGTCAATCTCTTCGAAGATATGCTTTCGAGTTCCATCCATGCAAGGGACGACGTAATGTCCTCCACGGTCCGCAGGGTTCAAGGTGTCGAGGATCTTTGTGATATCTTCTGAAGCGCTCTCGTTCCTGAGGATATTCATATTGTATTCGGTGAAAATACTATTGGAGGCATCGGTACCAATAGCGCCCGAGAAGAAACCAGAGAGCCTGTTATTGTGCACGTAGCTATCTATGATCTGTGCATCTTTCTGATTTGGAGAATGGCATGGTGCTCACGTTTCGTGGGTCCCTCTTTTGTTGATAGAAGTATGAGAGGTGCCAGCGGATGACATGACTCCAGCAGAGATGAAGTTTGGGTTTCAGAAGCAAAAGGACTAGTATGCGTACGACTCAGCGGAATGCGAAAAGTCAGGAGGAATGGCACTGAATGTAGTCTATAGAGAAAGTGAGGATGAATGCGGTCTGACGGAATGATGGATTATTTGAATCATTTAATTGCTCAGTCAGACGAAATGAGGGTAGACAAGTCTTACTGCGTGGGAATATACAGTTGTAATGACCTGAGTTACAATGGATGAACGAATCGAACCGCTCCTCAGCCTTCTACTTGCAGTGTGCACGAGGGCAACCCTGCTACGACTCGCAGTCTACAATCCAACACAATAACCAGGGTCAGCTTTTTGCCCCTCATCATATGAAGTTCATGATAAACCACCCAGTATGCTGATGTCCGTAATGCGTCCAAAACAGCGTTGCAATTGGCTTCTTCTGGATCTGCTACCCATTTGCATCGGCCTCGTGATCTGGAATGTGCACGTAATCACTTACGGTTCGTAATGCCACTGGTGCGAGAGGATGGGATCGGGATGCGAGAAGGTGACATTTCTGCTGTTGAACGGCACGAACTCTTTCATTATTGTGTTCTGATCTTATCCTTCACTAGGCTATCCCAACCCAAGCCGATTTCCACATATTGTGCTCTTTGACGAGTTGCTTCCAAGTCGTACGCAGGTGCCACGGGCAAGGAAGTGGAGTTACGAGTCGTTGGTGCTTAGTCCATCAGAGAAGCGGGGTAAAGTTGCTTTTTGTTGGGCCAATGACCACCTATGTGGAGTTACAAGGAGGTTTCCATCTGACACTGTTTTCATCATACTTACACGGAGTGCCGAACATTGGCTTCGCCGAAGTCAAGGTGATGAAGATCAGCAATCTCTAGTAGATTTGGATTCGTTGGAACGAGCTCCTTTACCCTCGACCAAGGTCATCCTTGTCGCATTGCTATACTTCAACATTCTAATGTCTCCCTCATGGTTTGTGGGGGTTCGATAACATCACCATCACATCTCATTAAAAAATTGATTCATTTCCTTCGTATGCGTAATCGTTCACCGAAGTAGATTTGTTCGGTCATATGTGCGATTTGGAGCAACAATCCAGAGGCGCTTCAAGTCGATCGGTCAATCGCGGAAGCTCTCCTCTATTGGGTTTCCAAGTCGTTGGAAGACGGTTCACCAGATCTCCAAACAGAAACCCTTCATCCCTTGTCCCTTTGCCTGCCATATATAAAGAGGTTGCGAAATACGAGCATATTCCTACAGACTCACAAGGGCGCGATATCCTCCACAATATTGCCCAAGCGTATGCTGCCACTTTCGAGTACGCATTCGAGAACTCCAACAATCAGAACTGAGAAATTCCACTACGTAAAAGACGATTTTGTGCATTCCTTCAAACATATTGCTGAATACTTGGAACCGAAGACACGAGAGCCTAGCCCTAGCGTCTACGCTGACCTTCACAAACTTGCTTTCAACTACTTTCTTCACCCTTGTATCTGTCCCGGCCAATTAAAGACCATCTCACACTTCTCCTACTATCGTGGAGATATTAAAATCCATGACGCGTAATAAAACTCTAGTAGATATGCTCAATCATTCGTGCCGCTTAGCGTAGATATCCTAATGAGCTTGATGAATCAGTTGCCTAAGAATTGGTCACATCTGCTTCTGCATTACCGGATGATACAATTGAAGCTGTTCAAATGAGAATCGAGGCGATCATTCACGTTCAAAATATTCTACCGACGACTGACTTCTACCCATTGACATCAATCTCCCACATCTATGAACGCATGATCAAGGTGGACTCCCATGGTGCGCGTGAAGGATCGCAGCTACAGTTCCGTGATCTATACCACAAGGTCTTGCGGGCATATGCCTCTATTATAGATAATATGCTCGTTAAGCATGATTCGTGGAATAGTGGCATTGATGGATACAGGAAAGATGTAAAGCTTTCCATAGGTACTATGGAGAAGATAAACCCTTGGGTTTGGCCACTGCGTCTCGAATCATGACCGTAATCTTACCCTTCTGAATATACCCTTTAGCACCTCTGTTCTGGAGAATAAAACTCTCCCCCGAGGTCAGTGAGTTACTAAAACCGATTAGAGATTACTTAATCAACCTCTTCATCGAGACGCTCAACCTATCTGAGTGGAGAGGAGACTTGACGGAGCCATCGAGTGCAATTTGGACAGAAAGATTCGGATGCTCTTACCGGAGCTGGAGACCCTCCCGCATGGAAAGTATTCCCCACGGGTTCGTTGGAAGGCCATCCATGTTGTTATCCAGATGGAATCGTTTTACGAAATGTGGTGATACCGTGACATGAGACGAACCTGCCGCAAAATTGCGAAAGACCACAATCGAAGAATGTTAGGAAAGGAGATGTTTGCGGACCATAAGTGGTATTGGTTAGCTGGTACCGATACCAGGTATCTGAAGGGTACCTAAACACCATCATGGAGCAAGTTCCGAATGTTCTATACCTAAAGGAAGATGTATACCACTAAACTTCTGTTATTGGAGCCGTATCCCTCACAGCAAGTGGATCAAGGCGGGCCTGAAAGGTATGTCGGCTGTACTCTCTAGGCGGTTTAAAGATGCCTAACAGTGGAACATCAGTGTTCTTGCTGAACAACCGTCACAGCGTTCGTCCTCTGGTAATCAGAAAATTGGTTGACATCCAAGTCCAAACTCGTCGCTGATGTGACTCCTGTGAGGAGGTGGCATTGAAGATTGTGGGAAGAAAGCGTTGGTTTCTATTTCGTCATTGGGTTTACTGAAAACGCGAAAAATTAGCATATATGTACTGATTTGTAAAACATACTGTAGGAGGCTGAGAGTTCTAAGGTATCATAAGATTTTAAAGTCATAACCCTCTGAAGAAAAGCGCATTAGTATTGCTGTGCCGCAATCCAGATAGTCCGGAAATTTCGGAGACATTTGATAATCAAGGATAAGTAGCAATAACTCACTTGATACGACAGCCCTTCTCTTCCGATTCCGTGGTCCTTACAATGCATAGAATCATCATTTTCGTGATCTGGATTTTTTCATGGGCGTCCTAGGTTTTTAGATGGCGGAAAGTTTAGGCGTTGAATACTAGTAAGGTTCCGTGCCCAACATCGGAGGAGTTGGAACCGAGAGTTGATTTGAATACTATGTTGAGTGCGCCGACTGAACAACTTATCTCCTCAGGCGAGGGCCACGAGTCCAATGAAGTGGGGAAGCGCTGCTTGGTCGACTCGGAGTCATTATACTAGTCATGCAAGTATGACCGGAAACTTCGAGCTATCGACGGTCTGGTGGTGCCTCCGGGTCGACTTGAGGGATTTCTGGTAACCGCCGTTCAACTTGAGGTGCGCATACAATGTACATGGTGTAAAGTTTCATTATCCGAGTCTGAAAGATGCTGCGGAGGAGTGCAAGTAAACTTTACTATCTCTACTAGTGAGATTGATGCGCGTACAATACTGGCACATATACATAAGGGTTCGTGCCCGTCGGACGCGATGAGGAGGGAGCATTGATTTTAGTAACAGTGACCGTGACAGTGCCTTCTTGAACTTGAACGGCTGATGATATCGATAAACGATCACGCCGGTGCGCTCGGACAAACTTCAGTTTCCACCCAGATAGCTTATCTTCTATGACGGGGTAGTCGCTGCCTCCTTCCATAAAGTGCACCGCTTGACTGCCGCTTGCCGGTGATGTACGTAGTGTACCCTTCAAGTTGCTATAGTATGCATGCCGCCGCATCTAAAAAAACCCCAGGTCGCCCAGTCCGTCTAGTAAATTCTTTTTGTTGCATTGGTGCAATCAATTAATAGTTCCAATTATAGGCCTACTCGTATAAGTTAATCATTTCTCGGAGAATGATCAAGGATTCTGTTTCCGCTCTGGCTTCTTCAAGTGCATTGAGCGCTGGTACTATTCAAACTTTCAAAGTATCTTACGTGAAGGGATAAGACCCATCAAATCTGTCTATTTGTGAGTACTACTTCTCATTCGCCCGGGGACTTCGGTAAGGAAACTAGTTAAAAATATGCTGACTTTGCATTACCGTGAAAGCGTTAATTTATGTATAGTGATCCCAAATAATCACACCTAGCCCCAGAGGCTGTAATACTATAAGTATGGTATCAACTCGCACCCTAAGGATCACCTTATTCTCTCGTCATCACTCACTCTCACTCACTTAATGAACGATGTACCAACCATCTTCTAATCAATCTACTGACAGTTGCTCTGACTTCGAGCCCAAGCAATCTGAAACTACGCCTCAAAGTCCTGTTTCAATCCAGAATCCCGTAAGTTATTATCGATTCTACCTTCAATCGCATGGTACACACATATTGAAGGATTTACTTCTCCAAGGATTCCTTCGGTCCCAGCAAAAATCCCCCCGACTCAACTAAAGCAGACGGCACTGTGTCTGACAACAATACTGTGCCATCGAAGAAGAAAGAATTGTTCGCAGATGACGAACTAGTCGCAGGGCAGCTTCCTTCAATATGGGCGACTTATGTGAAAGCAGCAGAACGATATGAGGGCAGAGTGGTCGATAGGTGGACTGAAGACATGGATTCCCTGCTCATCTTCGTAAGTCTGTTTCTCTATATACTACACTATATTGTTCTGACACTGAATCTCCAGGCTGGTCTATTTACAGGCGTAATCACCGCGTTTGTCATATTTGCCATGGGTGACCTCGGCGAAAATTATGCCCAGACGTCCGCACAGATGCTCCGGATCTTGGTAGCTCAATCTGCAAATGGGACGGCTAGCTCACTAGCCATTTATCCGGTATTCAATGGTCCAGACTCCAATACACTCTTCGTCAATATAGTCTGGTTCCTTGGTATTGTATTCAGCGTCGCCGCAAGCACCGGTGCCATGTTGTGCAAGCTATGGTGCACCAAGTTCCGAAACATATATACGCCTGCTACATTCCAGGAAGAATATTCAGTAATGGCATGCAAGATGCAGAAGAAATTTGACGCGATGACACGATGGAGGATGGGCATCGTCGTTGAAGTCTTACCAGGAGTCCTTCACATCGCAGTAGGCCTTTTCTTTCTAGGACTGTGGAAGTACCTCCAGTCCAAGGATCCGATTCTTGGATACGTCATTGGTGCTGCCGCTATAATGGTGACCGTAATCTACATGGTGATCACTATCATCTCCCTCATAACAGAGGCTCCGTTTTCGACACCTTTCACACCCCTGATCTTACTCACACTGGAATGGATAGCCAAGCATGTTCGAAAATTCGGGCTGTGGATTAATCCAGGCCTTGATACACTATCGCGGTGGGCCTTATGGCCATTGTGCATCTTGATTCTGGTCCTTCTATCCCCACTATTCCTCCTCCTCATGCTTTGCATAGTCCCATTTGCAGTTCTTCTCGTGTGCATGCGCTATGCTCATCCAAGCACGCAGAATTTTACCTCTACGAAGTGTTAATGTTCTTTACCACCGTGATATCAACGTTCAACAGAGAAATTAAACCTAAGGACGAGACAAACCTTCAAGTCAATGCGCTTGTCTGGCTCCTCTACGTCCCGTTGAAGCACGCTGACGTCTGCAATGCATTGAAAGCGCTGCTGAAGTTGGTTACTTCCGGAACTTCCAGCATCATACACCACGAACTTGCTCTCAAATGTACCAAGAATTGTTTACGGCTCGCCATGCGGAACGACGGGTTCGCTGTGGAAAGACTTGACCTGTTTTCTCATTGTACCCGCATCCTATCGTTCGATCGGCAATCCGAACAGACCCCATGATGCGCTTTTGTCTGACCTACCAACTGCCGCATTCTTCGACAATTTATTTGATCCAGAGTCCTGCGGTACAGACAAGGAGGTACAATTATTATGCGACTCGTTATGGCTTCTTCCATCAGAGAAGCGGGGTGAAGTTGCTTTCCAATGGGCCAATAGGCACATGTGCGGAGCTACGACGAGGTTGCCATCTGACACGGTTTTTATCGATCTTATAGGGAATGCTGAACGGTGGCTTCGCAAAAGTCAACACTACCAATATATACCTCCTTCCGAAGACTTGCAATCGTTGGAACAAGCACCGTTGCCGTCAACCAAGGTCATCCGTGCCGCACTTCCGTACTTCAACATGTTAATGTCCCCCTCATAGTTTGTGGGGAATTCAAAAGTGCCATTATCGCACCTTGTTAAAAAACTGATGGATGTCGTTCTTGCGCAGAATCGTCCAGAGTGGATTTGTCAGGTGATTTGCGCAATTTGGAGTAACGATCCACAGATACTCGATCAGTCGATTGCGGAAGCTTTGCTCGACTGGGCTTCCAACCTTCCTAGGCTGTTATAAACCCGTACGATGGGCAGAGCCTACTGAGAGTGACTGACTCAGTTATGATGTCACGGTAGTGGGTCGCTTCGCAATGATTTCTGTCACACATTACCACTAAATAATGTAGAAAGTCTGAAATAACATGTGACAAGAAAAATATAACTGAAAATATAGTCAGTCCGTGACCCCTCCTCTGACTCCGCCATCCCTCCGTCTTCGTACGAGATACGGGTCACGCAGTATAGGAAATATATTGAATTTGAACGGAAGCGCGGGATTGGGTGGTAGATACAAACGATGCGGCTAAGTATGAGCTGTATAATATGGATCTTGTATATGGGCGAAGACCGGGGATCCGGTCGACCGACTCAAAGACAACCCTGGAGATCCGAGATGAGTAGCGATCGGGAAGGGTGGGATACTCACTTGGGCAGGGAGGGAGGGTTCAAAGACGTGTTTATCTTAGAATGCCAGCCTGTGAGGAGTAGGATCGTTGCGGGGTCTATCCGAGTCCTGTGACGTGGTTCATTGGGTCGGGCATGTGGCAGGGAAAAGAAAGAAAGTGGGGGATCAGCCTGCGGCGGAGCAGGCTGATCTCTTGTCGAAGTGGTGCGAGGAAGAGGAAGGCGCGTGTGTCACGGGACGCGCGGCCTCCTGAGTCGGGCTCGTACCTCGCCCTTCTCAGACTCACAATAAGTAATAACACTGTTCATTAGCAGCCACCTGGGTTAGCTTTTTCAATTTCGGAACCATCTTCTGAGATTCTTAAAGGTTGAAGTCATATGGCACATTTCTCTGTCGGAAGTCCAACTACGTCCGCGTTCGGTCCGAAGAACTTCGCTCTGCGGATGTACTAGTAAGGTAGGGGTCACCAGGAACGCGCACCCCTTATGTAAGCAATTACGTAACCGCCAAATCTTCGTTCGAGAAAATTTTTTTGGTAAAAGACACTGCAGCAGGGTAGATTTTGGCCATAATTTTAGTAAATACATAGACTACCAGCAACTGAATAAAGGCTTTCATAACCATATAAGGTGGTAAGGTCCAGTGGCCATGATATTGACTGTTTGCACAACTTGAAGCTGCTTGCCCGTTAACCCTCGAGACTGGACTGAAATAAAGTGTGCAGATCGATTTGCGTATATAATGCACAATTCAGACAGATAAGTTGGGGTTAAATGGTCCATATTAAAGACTCTCACCATATTATTTGAAGCTGCGAAACATCATCTGGCAGGCGTGCTGCGTGCAAGAACATTATCTTGCATATCCTTGATGTTGTTTTCTGTGTTGCATGCCAGCAACAATCATCAGTAAGCTGCCAAGGTTACATTGAAATTTGTTGCATTGTGCTCGCAAACCTGATTCCGGCCATAATCCATGCTCAACCAACTTGGGCTGAATAATTATATTTTCAGTCTTATCAATGTCTTAGACTTAGCATGATTTTTCCGGCCCATTTTGTCTGAAATGTTCCAAATAAAGAAATATATCCTTATTTGTATATTACATAATATATTAGTAAGCCGCCAAATGTTGTCATAAAAAAATTCAACTTTGCGGAATACAGCTCTAATCACTCTAAAAAACACTTCTGGAGTAAAAATAAAATTTGAACTTATTGGCCTAATTACTCGATGAATTTTGTGAATTTCGGGAATGTGCTCCCTGGGAATTCAAGTAGGATATAATAACATAGTTTCCCTGATCTTACATTAATTAACTAAGTGTTTGTGTTGCCGGAATAAAGCAAGGCAGTTGAGGTCGGTTTTGCTTACATAAGGGGGTGCGCGTTCCTGGTGACCCCTACCTTAGTATTGTGGTGATCAAGGCTCGACCTTCGATGGCCCTTCCATGCCTCGTGTCGGCATTGCATAGAATACACTTCCATAAATCAAACTTTATGTATATGGGCGTTCTAGGATTGCACATGTCGGAAAAACTTGGACCCTGCTGGAACTTGTTCACTTGACTCTCATCAGGACCGTCACTCAACTCTACACGGAACCCGAACGATATCCTCACAGTCTGAGAGTCGACTTACCATCCCTCTCTCCATAACGGCGTGTCCCACATCTATTACTCAGTAAGAAATTCCAAGCGCCCTTCGACCGTTCCTGCGTAAGTCGTTGTTACTCCCAATATGCATACCCTAAAATTTAAGCAGTATGCATAAATCCGAGTCAAACCCGGACAAGGCAAGCGCACAGGCCCAATGGCCTATTTCTTCGAAGCATTACCCTGGCGGTTTGAAAGATCACTCTGAAAGGGCCAATGCCGCCGCTGGGCCCGGTTATACTACTAATTATACTTGTCCGTGTAAAGCCTCCATAGACGATGAATTAGTAGCTGGGCAACCTCCTTCGATTTGGGCGACTTACGTGAATGCAGCAGAACGATACGAGGGGAGAGTAGTCGATAGGTGGAACAATGACATGGACTCCCTCCTCATCTTTGCAAGTTGATGTCTGCGTATGTTGCGAGTAATTTATTTTAACACATTGTTTCTAGGCTGGTTTGTTCACTGCTGTCATCACCGCATTCGTCGTATATGTCATTGGCGACCTTGGCGAAAACTATGCACAGACAACTGCAAATATGCTCCGGATTTTGGCAGCTCAATCCGTAAACGGGACGACCGGCCAGCTAGTCGCTTCTCCGCCATTCGATGAACCAGACTCCACTGCCCGTTCCGTCAATATTGTTTGGTTCCTTGCCATAATACTCAGCGTCGCCGCGAGCACGGGAGCCATGTTGTGCAAACTATGGTGCACCAAGTTCCGAAGCTTGTATGCGCCCGAGAAGTACGCCGAAGCGTACTTAGACATGACTTGCAATATGCAAAAGCAATCTGAGGCAATGAAAAGATGGAAGATGAAGACGGTTGTTGAAGTTTTGCCAGGCGTTCTCCACATCGCGGTCGAGCTTTTCTTTATAGGACTATGGAAGTATCTCCAGGTCAAGGATGCGATTCTTGGATTCGTCGTCGGTTCTGCAGTTATCCTAGTGACATCGATATATGTCGTGCTCACCGTCATCCCTCTCATATGGGATGCTCCGTTTTCGACACCCTTTACGCCCCTTCTCTCGTTCTTGCTAAGATGGGGAGTAGCGTTTGTCTACACATCCTGGATCAATCGGATCTCTAATGCACTGTTGCGTTGGGTCATATGGCTGCTGCACATCATGTTTTTTATCCTTCTATCCCCGTTGCTCCTCATACCCACACTCTGCATGGCCCTATTTATGGCTACGTTCGCGTGCTTTTTTTATCTCTGTTCTGGCCGTGCAAAATTCTATCTCTATGAAATATTGATGTTCTTCACCATCTCGGCGTCGACAGCTAGAAGACAGACGAATTTGCAAGTTAATGCGCTCGTCCGGCTTCTTTACATACCGTTGAAGTATGACGATGTCTGTGGTGCATTAAGGGAACTGCTACAGTTGGCTACTTCTGGATCCTCTAGCCTCTTAAAAGACCGCCACGTTCTCGAATGCGCAAAGACTTGCTTGTGGTTCGTGATGCCGCTGATGCGAGAGGATGGGATAGTGAAGTGGGAGGACGAGATGTCTTTGCAACAGCGCGACCTGTTTTTTTATTGTACCCGCATCTTATCATTCAACCGGATATCGCAGGCCAAGCTGAATTCTGAAATATTCTTGGCAGACCTCCCAGATCACACGTTCTTCGATAAATTGCTCGAGTCCAAGTCGTACACAGGTTCTACAAACAAGGAAGTGCAGTTATTATGCGACTCGTTGTGGCTCCGTCCATCACAGAGGCGGGGAAAAGTTGCTATCCGTTGGGCCTATGATCATCTACGTGGAGCGACAAAAAGTTCCCTATCAGACACTGTTTTCATAGAACTTATTAGGAACGCTGAACAGTGGCTTCGCATAACACCACGTGGCGAAGACCTACCACTGGCATATGTGCAGTCTTTGGAACTGGCTCCGGTACCCTCAACCAAGGTCATCCTTGCCGCACTGCCGTACTTCTACATGTTAATGTCTCCCTCACCGGTTTTGGAGGATCCGACAATATCACCATCACATCTCATTGACTTGAACAAATTGATTGTTGTCCTTCGCAGTACGCCACAGAATCACCCACCGAAATGGATTTGTCAGGTGATTTGCGCAATTTGGAGTAACGATCCACAGGCGCACGATCAGTCAACCGCGAAAGCTCTCCTCAATTGGGTGGCCACGTCGCTGAAAGACGGTTCACTAGATAATCTCCTGGCGTTGCTGAATGCAATAACGTATGGACCGAAAGTTCTCCCAACAGAAACCGTTCATCCCCTGTCCACTTTGTCTGACATATATACAGAGGTTGCGAAACGCGGGCGTATTCCTACCGACTCACAAGGGCGAGATGTCCTCCACCTTATTGTCCAAGCATATGCTGCCACTTTCGAGTACGCATTCGAAAACTCCAACGATCAGGACTTTGCCCATGTAAAAGAAGATTTTGAAGATTCTTTCGAAAGTATTGCTGAATACTTAAAACCGAAGACACGAGAGCGTGGCGTGGCGTCTGAGCTGACCGTTCTTTCAACCACTTTCTTCACCATTGTAACGTGTCCTGACCAGGGTCACCCCACACTTTCTCCTGTGACAGTGAGATCATTCAAAGCCATGATGCGTAACCAGGGGTGGTCTCCGCAAGCGAGCCTCCAACTTCGGTGGATATGCTCGATTGTTCGTGCTGCTTTGCGCAGATATCCTCATGAACTTGAAGATTCAGTTGCAGAAGAACTGGCCACATTTGCTTCCGCACCCCTGAATGACACACTTGCCTCCGCATTCCTGAATAACACGCTGGGGGATATTCAGGTGCGAATGGAGGCGATCATCCATGTATCAAACATTTTACCAATGGAGGGTTTCTATCCATTGACTACAATCTCCCGCATTTATAAACGCATAACCATGGCAGGCGCACGCGAAGGACTGCAGCCACAGTTTCGTGGTCTCTACCACAAGGTCTTGCGGGCATACATTTCTATTGTGAAGAGCGTGCTTTTGAGGCACAAATTTAACGGTGGTATTTCTGGTTACGAGGAAGATGTAAAGCGCTCCATGAATACTCTGGTAAAGACAATCACTTGGGTTTGCGTCTCGAATCAAGACCGTAACCTGACCCTTCTCACCATATACCCTTTGGCACTTCTGTTCTGGAGAATAAAACCCTCTTCCAAAGAGGTCAATGATTTGCTAAAACTGCATAAAGATTCCCTAATCGACCTCTTTATCGAGACATCCAGCTTATCAGAATCGAGCACTGACTTGGATGCCATCGAGTGCGATTTGGACATCAAATTCTATTGTGCAAAACTGCTATTCCATCTGTTTGCAAACGACGTCAGATCGATCGACGGAGAAAAAATTCGGAAGGTTTTACTGAAGCTCGAGCCTCTTTCGGTTACCAGCCGTTCTCCTCGAGTTCGGTGGAAGGCCATATATCTTGTGATCCAGATGGAATATTTTTATGACATTTGGTGGGACCACGACATGAAACGAATTTGCCGTAATATTGTGAAGGATCTGAGAAGCAGAATGTTGAAAAAGGAGGCCTTCGCGGACGATAAATGGCACTTGTTGGCGGATTCAGAGACGAGCTATCTGATTCCGTACTTAAAAACCGTCATGGAGCAAGTTCAAGACAACCTTCTCATCAAAGAAGCTGTGTACCACTGGATTGATGGTCTTCCGCTATTGTGGCCTCATCGCCGACCACAGCGAGGAAGTCTTGATCAACTCGAGAGGTATGTTGCTTGCATCATCTGGATAATGCGCAGATACTCAACATTAGAGCGACAGTGTTCAAGAAATACCCCGATATTCCTCGGACGCTTCCAGTGACCAACGAAAAACAGGTTGATGCACACGGGCTGTATGGAAGTCCAAGGCCATCCCTGCTTTGGAGAAGTTTGATGATGGAAGAGATTGTTACTCGAGATCATATTCGTCGTTTCGTTTGCTGAAAATGTATGTATGTAATTTGTTCCAACTTGTAATCAATATTTTGTTCGAAATTGTTTCCCGTTTTCTATGCTATCATCCTTTTACTCTTTTTCTTCGATTCACATGTACAACATTGATTTGCACAATAATTAGATGATACAAAGCCCTAAAGTAAGAAAGCCTCATTCCTTTCGAATAAGCCTTGGGAGCCCAATAACCTTCCATGAGATTCTCTTCCGAGTCAGTATTGATTAGAGTTGCAGAGCACTCTTCCCTGGAAGAAATCAATACACATCGTACGGGAAATTTGGAAATATCTTCTTGTTGTGTGAAATGAGAGTAATGCACACATGATTCAAGAATTGTCATCCCCACCACCTCTTCTCCGTCGACTTTTAACCGCTTCTCGATGTCGCCGCTTCCAATCTCTAGTGAGATCTCCCTTTGTTTCTTCCCATCTTTTTGCGATCTCCTCAGAGCTTTCTGTCCTGTAAAACCCTTCCCGCCAATCGAAGCCATGGTCTTTCATGACGTCTGTGATATCTTTCGCTTTGTTGCCGCTACTGCGAGTTCCTTGAGTCAATGGAAAGAATAAAGGTTGTTTGGGGTCAAAAGTGAGTTGGGACCGAGGAGTCGCGAAAGATGGATGGTGGTACGAAACAGAACCTGAGTCGATGAGACCTTGGGAATGAGGAGCTGTCGGGACAGCTCGTTCGTCTTCTGGCTCTAAATCAAGGTCTAGATGACCTAATAGCGAGAAACCTACAACACAGTGGTTACTTCGGTGACACTTGGTGAATTAACATATTGGTTACCTTGCTCCTCCTCCTGGGGTGCAAACAAGTCTTTTAGTTTGTTAGCGGACGTAGCAGGGGGCTGAGCTCTGGTAATTTGTTCCCGTTCAGAATCAACGCTACTCGTGTCTTGAGGAGGGGTAGTCTCGCCCATCTCGATGTCGGAATCAATGCTTTCTCTATCGCCCCAATCCTGATCCTCGCCAAGACCCGCAAACATAGACTCCAAAAGAGTTAACGACTGCATCGTTTCCTTTGCGAGATCGTCATGTGGTTGTCCTAAACTCGTCTCGGCAGTGGAAGGTACCGTCACATCAGCATTGAGAGTGACAGAGCTCTGTAATTCGTCTGTCGAATCGTCAGAATCTTTTTCAAGTTCCTGTTCTTCTTCAGTCTGCAAAGTCAAACGAGTATCGTCATCTTTTGAAACAACAATGGGAGCCAAAAATGCTCCTTTCAAATGCTGTGATCCCCATCTTAAAGGATTGATAGTCCTCCTCCTCGCCCTCGTCAATGCTCGTTTGAACCGTCGTTTGGGCTTTTTCGATGGATCTGAATGGTTTTTGCGTGTTGAATGAGTACTATTTAGAAGGGGGAGCAGCTTGAGGGGCCTCATCCGAATTGGCTTGATAAGCCGTCCTAGAGGAGTGACCTGCCATCCCTTTCTCAGATGCACATTCGCTGGAGTTACGAGGGACATGTCTGCAGCATGAGTGCCTTGGACTCCACGAGCAAGCCTTCGACGCTTTCTGGGTTGCTCGACTGCGGCCTTCTCATTTTCGCGTGCTATCCTAAGAAAACATTTGGCATCCTGCAAGGCCCCGGTGGAACAAAGATAAAACTACTCACCTTTCCCGAAAGTCTGGCTTGGCTTCTCCGATTCGTAGCTTCGTACCTTTCCATGTCGTCCCACTCAGTAAATTCATACCTGTATTTTTATATCAATATCAAGCTCACTCAAGCATATGAAATGAAAAAAAGCATGATTTACATCGACTAAGTTGGTCTTTGGAAGCTTTGACAGTAACATAAGCGAAACGACGGGGTCGACCAACTCCGTCCACCTTGTCGAAACCATCCAGAGAGACGACGGTCCCGAATGAAGCCAGCCGTTGCGACAAGTCTGATTTAGTTATCGCAGGAGTCAACCCAGAGATATGAAGTTTCTTCGTCACGATCGCGTCTTGATCCATGACTGTTCTTGGGCAATTCCGCTGCAGCAGTAGCCGCGCACGCCAATTCCAATATTCCAACCGATGTCTCTACCACTGAACCTGGATGAAGAAGTCCGGCTTTACTCTACAAACGCAGAACGAGAAAAGTATGAAACGTTGGCGACGCTCTTTGGGATAATCGTCGCTTTGGATTATTTAGAGAGGGCGTATGTTCGAGACTCTGTTACTGCTGCTGAGTACTATACCTTTCTCTCCTTTTGATGCTCGGAATCACTGAGACTTCAGCAAGAGGTATTCACCAGCATGCACGAGGCTGTTATCGCAGTACAAGACGATGTTGAAACTAGTCGGTAACGACGTCCCCTCTATCGAACAATTCATGAAACAATATTCGGTAGAGCCTCATTAAACCCTATATAAATCTGATTCTGAGCCGGGGTGATATAGATGGACCATCCAGCAGCTTTGCAAAGGATCAAAGTAGGCGTCCCCGCAACAGTCGAGCACTCGAGCGAAGCAGGCCCAGAGACCGGAAAATGGGTCGCAGAAACCACACAGGTCTGTACAACAATTTTCTATCCCAAGAAATTCCGTTCAATCCCTTTTCTTAGAGCTTCATCACATTCATGGACGCACTGAAATTACGTTTGCGTGCGAAAGATCAACTACATCCAATATTGCAAGAGTTGGTCACAGGCTATGCTCGATTTAAAGGCAGCAAGGACTGGGAGGGCCGAAGCAGGATGGTCAGCTGGTGAGTATCTAAACACCTCATATCTGGTGTCATTCATGGTTTCACCCCTGGCAGGTTGATTACGCTCAACGGCATGAAAGCGTCGGACGAGTTGACAGAAGAACAATCACGTCAGGTACATTTTCTTCCATCATATATTATCCAGAATCTCCTCTTGCTGACCTTCGTAATAACTCTCAGTTGCTGTTTGATGTTGATTACGCATACGCGGAATTTTTTAGAAGCTTAAGTAGCAAGCAAAGTTAATCCCTTGTATACGATGTACAGGAAAGGAAGGTTTAATGTACAACTCGTGCCTACAAGTCATGTTACAAGGTATCTAAATATATATAAGAATCTGACACATTGTTTAACGGATATAAAACCTCTTCTCAGAGGTTAAATACAGCATTATCTATATATCCAGTCATATTTCCTTGACCAGTCCCAATAACATCCTCCATTCTGGTTTCGGCATCTATGATGTTAAAACTCTTCAAAAACGACATCCACTGCTCTTCTGCCATAATTGGAGGTTGAAGATTAACGCCGGGATACGACATAGTTTGGGCATCGCCGTTTACTTGAGGAGAGTCTCCGTATACAGCATCGGATGATGTCTCTTCCAGAAGACCGAAAAAGAGCGCAGGGTCCGCATGCATATGTGTTAACGTATCCTCAGGAACTGTAGAGACGCTTTCCGCAACAGAGTAGGGGTAGACATTTGTGGGCCCAAGACTACCCTCATTCCCGGACGGAGGACAATCTAGATTGATGGAGTCACTAGAAGTCGGGCTTGGTCTCTCAGAATATTCTGGTCTCTTCTTCGGTAATATCCTCGAGTGTCCTGCAAATACCCTAAGCCCGTCGTCGTTCTCTAATATTTCGCTAGAAACGCCTGCTCGGAATTGCCCCAATGCCTTCAGCGCCTTGGTTTTGAGAAGCCTGATGAGCGGCTGTTAAGGATTGATTAACCCCAAAACACATGGATTATAATATAAGGCAGAAAACAAACCGCAGCAGCTGCAGCCCTCGCTGACACTTGTGAAGCCTTCTCCAATAAGTTTAGTGCATTACACAAGTCTATGAAAGCCATAGGTGCTATATCGGAAGCTGTTGCCTTCGTCACAATCGATCCCACAATAACTGCAGCAGTGAACGTGTTCGTCCAAGTCGGCCAATGCCGGCCTAGCAATTCTGGACACATTGTGGAATATTTTTCAACGACTTTTATGAACGACGACGCGTAGTGATAAGCCGCGAGAACACTGGTCGCATAAGGACTGTGCAAAGGATCTTTGGGAAAGTAGATCAAGGCATGGGTAAAATGCATCCTGTGGAGGTATATCATTGCTGCCGCAGTAAATTGAGACGATAGATAAAAATGAATCAAGGGCAGAATTGCGTACAAAGAGGACACCATTGCGCCATAGAGAATTGCTGCATACAGGACAACATACTGGATGTATCATTCGAGGTTATTTCAGGCGAATAAGCCGAGCATTCGCGAACCTGCTGATCAAGGGCCAATACGGTTTTATAGCTAGGGACCCTGTCCGAGAGAGCAGAATCAAATAATGCCCACAGAACCTTTATCCTTTTGAAACGTGCCGCCCAGACTGGAATTAGAGGCAGTAAGCACAATCCAACGACATGCGTATAGAGAGCCTTACATCCGGGCACAACCTCCCCCTTCTCATTCATCGTTGCATCTTCATCGGTGGGGAATTCGCAATCTGCATATCTCAGGTACATGGATGTTGGTCTTCCTAGGGTTATAGACTAAAAGTATGTAGTTAGAATCCTTTCATTTTTGAGTGTCAGGAATGATCTTACATATAAGAGATCTTGTATGTATATCTCCCAGAATAAATTCCGCCGTTTCTCCATGAGTTTTTGTGGCAAGTTCCAACGTTTGCTGTCACGATCTAAATGATGATGGACATTTAGGCCATGGATCAGGACTCGAAACAGGACATAATTGACGCACGAAGACCAATCTTGAAATCGCAAGGTGTCCATTAGAACAACTGCATCACAACGATTGAAAAGCGAACAGGTACCTTTTGCCCAAGCTTACACCCAAGCGACAATACACACCAAGCATTGTCAATCGAGTACCTGTGGCTTTCGTAACTGTAATACATCGCGAATAATGCCAAGGCCTGCACTGTCTCGAGTTCCGTATGTGACAAACAAGACTTCATAAGTAAGGCTTCCCTCCCCCTGAGAAAATAATTATGGGCTTCATCACTATGTGGCGGCAGAGTAAGGTCGAACAAGGCCGCACAAGCGAAAAGGAAGAACAATGCGGCCAAGGCATGGTATTTAGGCTGAAGTGCGTCACGATCTTTGTGTTTCGCTTTATATATCGGAGTTATAAAGTCTTCAATAAGTTCGTCTCGTTTGATGGGTCGGGACAACCAAGTTATGTGTTCGACATAGGCTTCACATAAGGCCCAAGCTCTTTCATAAGGAGGAAGTTTGTCCATGAGTTCTTCCACAGACGCGGGCCGGGGTATTGGATCTGGCCCCTTGTACGACGGCGAAGATCCGCTAGACACAGCTCCAGCGTCGGGGTATTCAGCGAGACCATCATCTATTCAAGTCATAATAAATTCTTCGAAGATCGATAGTCCCAATGCTACTATGCGCACTGAGGAATGGTTCCGACCCTGCACTAGCACCATAATACCTGACTTCTTCCTCTCCAATAGAAAGGATACCCAGAGCGTCTGTGAGGTGAGGGATCGATTCCTCGGATTCGTCTTGCCCTGAATCCGGATCACCTATAGGCTGTTGGACCCTTGGATCGAATTTGATGGCCAAAAGTTTATCGTTAAGAAGGGGATGTCTTCCATGAGAACCACTTGCATGGGAAATGGAGAGTGCGTCCTCCAGCTGACGTATACGTTGACTCATCTCCGATATCTTTCGTGAAGCGTCCACTTCAATGCGGGACATCCTGGAAATTGTTTTTAGTTTCGTATACTGTATTGCATTCATCGTCTTGACACCGGGGCCTACCGAACTGGTTGAGTATATCCTGTTATTATAATTAGCGCTCTCATTCTGAAGCAGAAGAACAAACAAGTAACACACCGTGAGGACAATCATTTGGGAACCCCCTTCTCTTGCAAGACCCGCAAGGAATTTGTCTATCACATCGTAGTTTCAATCTATCCATTCGCAAAATGAGCATGATGGCACATTCGAGTGGGAGAACAAAGATGGCATACAGACCGACGACAATCTGCACATGCAGCTTCTCCTCTTGATCGTCTCCACTCGGCCTCCGCACCGGTACGCGGCTTACGCGTAGAACGTTTTCTTGTAGTGTCAGACATCATTCACCATAATATCAGAAACGAGTTATAAGTTTACACCAGAGTTTTGTGGAACTTGGAAATGAGTAGGCAATTTCGAGTCAATTTGAGCACGGTTGTCGGTCGCAAGCGGGCTGGACTGACTCAGTCAGCCATTCGGCAGACTGTAGTACGTACATACTCGTTTGGTTTCAGGGAACACTCTCGGCAGCCTTTGTAAGCTTTGGGCGTGGCGCCCATCCGCCATTATTCACTCCTTAGCTTCGCATCGTCGCTTCTTCACACCTAGCTCGTCCTCAGCTCTCCCAGTATAGGGGCATGATACAAACTAGTTTTTAGATTGCCAGCGCAGGCCTTGTCAAAGATTCGGACACAATTCCAGAGACTAATAATGACGAGCTTCTAAGGGAAATGGCCCAGCGATATCGATTCTGCCAGATGAGACCAAGCCGTATGACTCAGTGCTGATATTCATTTTCCATGCGGCGCAGGACTTTCTGTTCGTCAAATACAAGGGATCATGTAGCCTGCAATTGCAATCATATAGCACGCACGGCCGCCTCTAACAACAAGCTGGATCACTACAAAAGACACAGGGATAGAATGCCCTTGGTTTCTCCGTGGATGACGCGCGCATCATAGTGGATCCTGTCGAGGGCGTTATATTTATGCGGTATGTTACGGTTTTACCTGGCGCATCCGCGGATTTTCCACTCTGAAGATGAGTACTCAATGGGCTTTTTGGAATGCTTTTGGGTACTTACTATGAAAGGTTTCAATTGCATAAACTCGATGGACGCCAACCTCTTCTGGATTTCCTCTGGAAGCTTTCACAGGCGCTGGTCTCACCCACGACGAGGACCTGTTATGATTTATCAAGTGTCCTGCGTGTTAGCCCAACTATTTTACAAAAATATTGCCTCGACTCTTATCGTATAACTTGCTGTGAACCAGATATTTCATTTCTGAGGAAGATCCCTGCAATCGGAAACATGGATCAGCCTTGCTTAACGACTTAATGTGATCCGAGAGATTAGATTGAAAATCTTTAAAGTCTAAATTGACTGCGCATTGGTGGGGGAAAGACAAGTTGCTAAAGGTGCGGGTCCTGTGAAGTAGTATCACCCATAGCAGACGCAAGGGACTATAAACGACCCCACAGTTGTCTATCTGGAAAAAAAGCTCTGGCACCAACAGCAATAATCTCTGTTGGCATCGATCCAAATTATTAATAAACGGACCGGTTGTTCCGTAACAATATCTAGAAAACAATGCGGAGAAGTTCTGGAGAAGATTTGAAATTTTGAGAGTCGAGGTGAATTTGAAATCAATAGCAGTTGCGAAGGTTCTGAATTCGACTCCGTTCAGCGAGGGTGTGGGCGTGTGCGTGGGAAGCGTCATATGATACAGAACTTTATACGCTGGACTTGTACCATCAACATTGGAAGCCTCAGCTAGGACAAAAGGCACCGTGCTTATGAAGATACAAACGAACTTGAGCGCGAGCTGCGATGGCATCAGGACACAAGCACATACGACCACGAGCTCAACATCATTACGCGAAGAACCTGGCGGATATCTGCGATCATGCAGTCCAAGGGCGATACGTGGAGGGCTTCGTCGCGGGCCGTAAATCCTGGGTCAAGGTACAAGCGGGTGCAGACAAAGTCAATGAACATCGAGAGTTGGGGCAAAGAGCGATAGAAGTGATCACGACAAATCCGATGAAGCCCCGTTGAGAGGGAACGCACTGACTCGCGGGTGAGCACGGGTCGAGCTCAGAGTCAAGAGGCTCACATGGCCAGTCAAGTGGTTCTTTCGGGTAAGATACTTGCGCGAGTATCCTCCAGTTCTTTAATACGAATTATCGCAGTACTGCCCCCTCTTTGTGTGCGTCCGCTGCCCCTCTGTGCTCCTTTCACATTGTCTGATATGTGGCCCACATTTCTCTTCACGTCTCTCATAGCCTCGGCTTCTTTAGCGTCTGCCACTGCCCAGCAACCTGCTAAAGCATACGGCGTGAATCTTGGTTCTTGGTACGTGATTTCACGCGTCCGTTTTGCTTTCATATATCATTCTCTCACAGGTTAGTACTTGAACAATGGATGCTCCCCCAAGGTATGGTCAAATAACACGCTTTGCTAGCCCGTCAACTCATCTGGCCATCTTCTAGAATGGCTCGACATGGGTGGTCAAATTTGTCCTAACTGCGCGGATTGTATCTCAACCGAATTGTACATCCACCAGTACTTCTTGTTGTATCGTGTTTTGTCTGCTGACGTGACCTTTTCAGCGCCTTCGCACAAGCATACCCGGATACCGTTGATCATAAGTTCGACCAGCACTGGTAGGGCAATGTCTTGCTAAAAAATTGCAAGTGAGCTAATACGTTAGTTATCAGGACCACCTGGTTCACTGAGGATGATGTTAAGACGCTAAAGGAACTTGGGATCAACTCTGTCAGAGTTCCTGTACGTTTCATATCAAGCTATCTTTCCTTTTGTCTCTCACCTTACTCTCAGTTGGGATACTGGATTGTTGAACCACTCGTCAACAGGGGCGTTGAGTTTTACCCACGTGGTGGCATGCGTCGTCTGGTAAACACATTTCCTTAATTGTTGGAGAAAAAAGTATTAATAGAAACCTCCTAACAGAAAGAGGGTCTTAGTTGGTTAAAAGAGGCTGGTATTGCCGTGATTCTCGATCACCACGCCCCTCCGGGAGTGCAGACCGCTGGGCAAGAATTCACTGGCAGGTAATTCTATTTATTTTACCAATCCCGGATGTGATAGCTAACGATTTCACAAGATGTACAAACGATGTCGAGTTCTATGTGCGTTTGCGTAGCACAACATCAAGAGCTACATATTAATTGTATTTGTCACAGACCACCTACAATTACCACAGGGCGCTTGTTTGGACTGCAGTTATGACGGCGTTTGCGCATCTGGACCCAGATTTTGATAGCGTTTTCTCTATCGAAGCTGTTAATGAACCGATCATGGATGCGAGCAAAACTCCTGGTTATGGCGACTGTATGTTTTACCCTGTGCTCCATTTACCTTTCAGCACTTGATTCGCATAACAGTCCAGAAGCAATTTGTTCAAGTCATCCGTGCCGTAGAGTTTACTCTCGGAATAAAATCCAAAATATTCGTCAACGCGAATGTTAACGTTGGGGTCTCTACGAACATTACTTCTGCTATGGCCTCCATTGCCGCCAGTACGTCTCTGGGGAGTGAAGTTACAAGTGCCTTACGCGACGCGATCCCCGTTCTGCTTGAAATGGTGCATCTGTATAGTGATATCCGATATTTCATTGGGTGGGATAAAAAAGACAGGAGTCCATTGACTACGAGGTGAGTTTTTGGGGCCATTTTATGCGTTTTCTCTTTTTGATTATGTATCTGTTTAGCTTCATGGACATTAACTGGCAATTTAACAACCCTTCCAACCCTGCTGATGCCGCAGATGGGCTCCAGGGGTATGACAACCATCTCTACTATTCGTAAGCATGCGACCATTTTCGGTATATTGAGTTCATCTTGTTGACTTTATTATTATTCCAGTTTCGGTGTAAGTTTAATCTTGTACACGACAATTACAAGCTTATTAGACATATGCGATAGGGAGTTGCTGATGCCAATGAACAAGCGTATATGGAGAGCATATGCAGTAAGTTTTGTCGCGAGGAGCTTGTCTTATTATTGTCTTATCATTGTTCAACGTTCAGACCTTAAAAGGCTGCAAGCGGACGCAGCATTAGGTGACGGTAATCTGTGGTTCGGAGAATGGGGTTTACCTACCCAGTTCAATGCTACCGATGCTTTCTTGTACAAATGGGCCGACGCACAGAAATTAATGTACAGTCAAGGTGCCGGGTGGTATGTGAGTATACCTTAATTTTGTATGTGGTTTGGATTGCTTGATTTTCGAATGGGTTAGTTCTGGAACTTCAAAGTCGAACAGTCAGCGTTGGCAGGAAACCTTTCTAGACAATGGTAAGGTCACGGTTGGTGAATTTGTTCTACCCGCACGCTTATGTAACACATTAGGTCGTACATGCAGGGTGTTGAACTTGGCTATCTTACCAAGGATCCAACTCGGTACAACGACCCCAACGTCTGCCTGCCTTACGTCAACAACACGTCGACTCCTTAAGACTATGCCACTAATAACTCTTAAATGCGACAACACTTCTCTGGGCTCTGGTTTGCATTCATCATCAACAGTTTTGATTCACGCGTTAACGATATCCGTATATTTTGTCTTTGTGTACGCACAGGGTACGAATGAAAAATGCATTTTTTGGATTTTAGTGCGCCAAGGCATCTTCACTGGCAGGTCCGGGTCTTCCCGCCTAAGCTTTGAGTGGATACACATTTGGATCTTTGCTAGAAGAAGACGTGAATCGATAGAATGCTAATCAGATTAAGTATGTCCGAGCGTTGTCGTCCGAGTCATTCTGTGCCCCGGACTCGGAGCTAGAATTTGGCATGTTACTTGGCAACTCTTCCGGTGGTACCCACTGATAGAAAAAGCGCCTGCTCCTACTGCTTCTTCTGGATTCTAGTGGACTTACATCCATTGAGCGGGTTCTTGAGGACATTACCGGTCTCCCGGTATTCGACCTCGGATCAAGTTTTAAAGTCCCACTGTGTGCTACCATAGTAGGCTAGACTTAGACCTTATGCCGCTCCGAATTTCTGAGGTAAGTTTTGTAGACACGAATCGGTGCGGTTTGGTTCCGAAAGTGAAATTCTCGACTGAAAGTTTTGGTCTAAAATAATGTATCATTGTATAGCCGGGGTATCTGTAGCTTCCGGACCCAACAACGGGAAAAACTTTGGAGCGAGAGTTTTATATATTGACTGATGAAGGACAATTTTGGGACCGGTTTGAGTATGAACGGACTCGGAGGAGGTAGATCTGAGAAAAGTTTTTTTTAGTGATCGATCAATTAATTGACCAATGACGCCCCGGGCCGGGCCGCATCTCTAGGAATCTTCAACTTTAACGCTGAAGCAGATAGTTCTAAAAATGTTCCGAGTACATACCTTGTCCCCACAATCTATTCCGAGACCTGAACATTAGAAAATCTGAGCGTTAAGCAGTACTATGGGTCCCGGAGGTATTGAAATTTCACCTAGTAGTTGAAATCGATTTTTATGAATTTAAGTCACAACATTTTTGCACCGGAAATTCACGGGATTTATTCTAGTAGGTCTCTAGCATACACATATAATTCAGCTAAGGCATACCGTGGTAGGAAGATATTGCGAAACGGTAACCGGGATCACATATCATCGATTTCAACTGAAAACAGAGACTACAGGTCTTAAATTGTACAGAAAATGCCCGGAAAAATTCAGACATCATCCTGGTATCTATTGTATTGTACTTACACCTTCACTTGGTAACTGAAAGGTGATGTGCTCATGCAGTGGATGAGATAGTGCTGAGCGTGACAAATATGCATCCGATTTAAGCACCGCTTGGCGTCGAATTGTTCAGACGTTATGGGGCCGCAAATTAATGTTAAGCCCAGAGGGCTATCCGTGCTGCTTGCAAGGAGCTTAATGACAAACTCAAAGCAAATCCTCAGGATAAACTCAATATTTCTGCTGTTGCTCGTTCACACTCTATCAACTATACTACGCTCTGCAATCGTTTCCAGGGACATACCAAACCACGTAAAGCAGCTCATGGGTGTCAACAACTCATCTCTCCAGGCTCGTTGACGTCCAAAAACAAAGGGGACTTGCAAGAAATCGCAGGCGCCCTCAGTCTTTCTGAAGACGGTACAGTCAAGGACCTTCAAGCTCGAATCATGGCCCATTTTGATGCAAACTCTCACCTTCGCAATTCCCCTCTCTTTACTGGATTATTCAACCGCATCCGTGTCTCCTCAATGACTAATCCAACCAACGAGACTTTACCACAACATTCGAGGCCGGATAATCCTCTTTTTTCAACAAACCTCGTCAACATCGTCTCCCAATCTCAAGCAGGTCCTGGTTCAAGCATATATCACGAAAATCACGTTAATTCTTACTTCAATTCAGTACTGTACCAACCCCTCTATTATCCTACATTTCCGCCGGGACCTAG
>QLOR01002260.1:0-14732 GCA_003313825.1 Sarcodon aspratus | reverse complement strand
AGAGGAGATCTCCAAGACACACACTAATTCTGCATCTTCGACGTCTGCAACGAAGGCCCGTAATGGATATACACCAGCTGAAGAGCTTATCTTGGCTGCTCACGCTCATGCCCAGCAGCTTCATTCGAGAGGTGTTCCTGGCATCGTTGGCATGAATACAGATAGAATATCCACCCAACCGAGAGACTTTTCGTCGTACTCGTCCCACCTCACCTCTCCGCACATATCAGGAATGCCCGGCATTGATCAAATATCTCATACCGGACTTCACTCTATTGCTCAGGATCAGTATGCTGAACAGCAGGGCTATCCGTGCAGTGATACGCCAGATCTCAGAAGTGGTCGAGATGGCGACGGTATGGAGAAGATCCATCTTGGTTTTGATGGGTTTTCTATCTCTCGTTCCCAACAGCAGAATTCACGATTCACGACGCTTCCTTCGCACATTGGCAATAACCGCATGCGTCAAAATATCATACAGAATAGTCGCATACATGGCAGTTATGATACCTACGACGTCAACATCAAGCACAAATCCGGCAATTTCTCAGCTCCTACTAAGAAGAACACCTTCAAATCGAGCATCAATATTAACACGAACAGAATCTTCAATAGCAATTTGCGTAACATGGACGGTAACAGTACTGGCGACGTTTCCAACGATAACAACTATAATGAGAAAGAAGACAATGGCGACTCCCCCCTTGTTTCGCCGGCTCTTACCTTTACTTCTCACGGTCGCACTCCTCAAACTTTGAGTCCTGTGACTCCGTTTTTCGGATCGTTTACACATGGAGAAGCTTTCGACGGACCTGCTATGGGCGGTACCACCTTGAAGGGAAAGGAAAGAGCTATTATTACCGCAGAAGACTGCTGAGCAGGAAGGAAGTATTGTTATTTACTAATCTGCGACCCATTGTTCTCGACGTTGTCTTTGACCGTTTCTAGGTCCCCCGATTTTTTATCTTTCGATCGTTTCGTTTTCTCACTGGACTCGAGGTCCACCCGTTGTAGTTGAACAATGTTTAATAACTGTCTGTAGAGTATCATGTACTGTCTAGGTCGAACAATCAAGACCCAATAATATGATTTAAATAATCGAGTGATTAGCAAAAATACAAGTTTGCAACAACGACAGCGATGAACGGCTCTAACTCTAATCGAAAACGCACCCCCCGCATACACTAATGCTCTGACCTGAAAGAAGGTTCATAAATGAGATTCGAGAAAAAAGAGGAGGTTTATGACGTACCATTGATGAAATGTGACTCTGGTTTAGCGAGGTAACTGACAAGCGAAGACACGTCTTCCACCTGGCCATGGGGCGCATCGACGGTCAATCCGAGACCGAGCTTGGCTGCCGAGATGGGACCACCGACGCGTTCATCATTTGGGTTACGGACTAGGAAATTGCGCAGAAAGATCATTACTACTTGATCGCTGTCAACACTGACGCAAGAAACAAGCAACTTACCTAGGGATGTGTCGATCAAACCTGGTGCGACAGCGTTTACCGCTGAATGATGAACCAATGTCATTTGATTGATTGTTATAGATATCTATATCAATCAGCTTACTAATTCCGTGTGGTCCGAGCTCGATGGCTGTGTTTTTAGTTGGTTAGGGGG
Organism: Sarcodon aspratus; assembly: GCA_003313825.1. Classification (NCBI taxonomy): domain Eukaryota; kingdom Fungi; phylum Basidiomycota; class Agaricomycetes; order Thelephorales; family Thelephoraceae; genus Sarcodon; species Sarcodon aspratus. Next base: position 13,104 of record QLOR01002260.1, on the reverse strand, counting down.
AAAGAGGGGGGAAGGGAGTTAGAGAGTGTGCATGTCAATTGAATAGGGGAAGATAGGAGGAGGTGGTGGTGGTGGTGGTAGTGCGGACGTACCTGCTGATTGTGTCAAACCACGCACGGCGAACTTGGACATTGAATAGAGGCCGGCATTTTTGAAACCTTTTTTAAAAAGCCAAAAGCGGCACACGTAAGTTTTATATTTGAATAAGATTTTGAGGAGATAGGTCGTTCGACGATGCACAGATATGACGATCCACCCCCAAAAAAAAATGACATGCCTTTTTTGCCGATCATGGAACTAGACCCTGTTATAAGGGGATGCATGTGTGAGTGGATGAGATTATGACGACAGGTGTTTTTTATGATGTGGGAAGAAGGGGGTGGAATTACCTATGATGCGTCCACCACGGCCCTGGTTGAGCATTTGTCGGGCAGCGTAGGTGTAGCAGAGGAAGGATCCGCGAGCGTTGATGTTCATGATCCTGTCATAGTCCGAGCCTCCTTGCTGGTGGATTTTGCCCCAGCCTCCAACGCCAGCGTTGGCGACCATCTAATGTATATGCATATAATGACAAGACGGAAGAAGAAGGTGAGTGAGGTGGGTGCGGAGATTATGGACTAGAAAGGAACTTACGACGTCTAGCCCGCCCAGTTGTTCAACAACTCCGTCGATCATAGCCTTGACATCCTCCTCCGAAGAGATGTCCGCGAACACATACATGGATCTCCTGCCCAGCGCTTTGATTTCTGCGACCAAAGACTCGAGATGCTCGACCTGGGAAGCGAGATCGTTGACTGCGACATCTAGTCCGTCTGCGGCAAGTCTGAGGGCGACGTCCCTGCCGATACCTTGATGGTGCGAGCAACAGCCAGCGGGTGAGTTGGCTGGATGTTGTTTGGACGGGCAAACGCACCTTGAGCGGCTCCGGTGACGAGGGCAACAGAAAACATGACAAAGCTTGGAAAGTGGTGGTGAAAGATGTATGGAAGAAGGGGTTGTTCAACAACGACAATAGGGCGAGAGCGTCAACACACAGTCCAACACCGTTATTAAACAAAGCGCTTGACGCCTGCGTCGAGATCAAAACACCAAACCAGAACAGAATCACCAACAAGATGGGCGATCTGATGCGCGAGCGATGCTGCGACAAATGCTACTTAATAATACCGCCAGAACTCCAGCCTTGTTGGTCCAGCAGAGATGCATAGCATCGGGACGAACGCACCCCGAGTCCGAGTCCGAAAAGCCTGCCTCAGCGAGGAGGATGTGTGCGTAGACGGCAGCATCCTGGAGCGAGCAAATAGGGTGTCGTAGAACACTGCATCATGTGTTGAGTCGTATGCGGTTGGGATCACTACAGAAGTTGAAGCGTGAAGTCAACGAGCAAACGCTGTGTATCTCGATCGAACTACGGTCTCCAGGAGATATTGATCATCGAGCACTCGTCCCTGTTCCAGCTCTTTGTTATACTGTATTCCACCACCTTTCGGGCTGTTGCGCTGGCTCATGTCCGAGCTGCTTCCAGTGTTTTTGACCGCCAATGACGCTTGGGTGAGTCACCACCAATGCAAAGGTGCGTCGATGTGAACTCAGGCTCAGAATGTTTCTACATCACCGTCCCTATCTGTGGATACATACATATAGCATACTACGAGTCAAAAATAACCGATATCAAGAGATCCAAACGTTCGAGCACCCAATTAGTCTCTGTGGGTCATAGTTGCAAGATCATGTCAATAAAAACATCATCGTTCGACATGATGGTGATTGGCGATTTCTTGTCCTGTACAGCCAGCCAGCGAGCGCTTGGCCGCAGTGGCCTTATAATCAATTTCCTGGATTTCAAAGAACACGCATTGCATTCAGGAGATCTGCGCAGTTCCTAAAAAACCAGCTGTGTCGAACAAGTGTTTGCCAATTGCTTACGTGCCACGGCCGCCTTCAGAACGAACCCAGCACCGGGAGGAACACCGAAATCACTTACTAAGGCTTACCAACGTTGCCTTCATTGATTCTACCAAATTATTCGGTGTCTACATAAATTTTCAAGGTCAGTCCTTACTTACAAAGGCAGGGATAGCATAGATAAGAATAATCTGAATCTGAATAAGTGTACGAATCCTCAAACGCTTGAAGACACAGGCTTCAATATCAAAGGCATGCTGTCTTGTGGTTCTATAACATGAAAAAACAACATATAAGCATCAAAACAGAACACGCCCAGAGATAGCACGAACTCATGGTAATTGCAGCAGTAGGGTTGGGAACCTGACCTTCGTAACAGGGTTCAAATAGGAAATTAGCGATCAGGTGTCTAGTGAAGCAATGGGGTCAAATCGAGGATCTGTTTATTTGCTACGATGGGTACTTGCGCTACAATGGCCTTCATTTCCGCAATCGCCATAGCTCCTGTCAAATTTGGTCAATTCTGCATTCGAGTAGATATAAAGGAGTGATATATGTCTCACTTCCGATACAGTTGTGAGGGCCTTGAATAAACGTCAGCATCGGAGGGAGCGAGCGACCATCCAGCCATCGTTGGGGATTGAACCTGTCAAGCCAATTAAATCACAAAAGTCTGGACGCAAGCGAGGAACGATGCCGTACTCTTCCGCGTCTTCGCCCCAAATCTCTTTCCATGTATTGAATACACGGATCTGACAACAGACGATTCAGGTCGACTAATACAAGTCGGAAGAATCGAAACACGAACAGGAATATAGAACAACGTGCCCTTGGGTACGAAATATCCTTCGATGTGATCATCTCGCGAGGTTTGGCGAAATGACATTGGTACGGGTGGGAATACACGCAAGCTCTCCATGCTGTTAATATAAATCATGTGTAAGACGGGGTAAGGGGCGAAACATATTACACAGAACGGATTCTCACATGACAGCATCCAAGTACGGCATGTCTTTAGTCAAAGTCCTGTAGTCCGGGCGAGGATTATTCGCAAGTAATGGTGTAACTTCTGCCCGGAGCTTCGATTGAATCTCCTGATCATTCGCTAGCAGCCAAAGCGTCTATATCGAGTCAGCACAGAGTGAAATACCCATTAGCACGATAGGTTACCCAGGCAAGACCAGACGCAGTTGTTTCATGTCCAGCACCCAAAAATGTCAGCTGGGCATATTAGTTATGAGAAAACCCGTATCCGAGTCGCGGGTCAAGCCAACTTACAACTTGTTGCATCATGGCTTCGTCGCTCATTTGATACCCATCCCCTTTCTCGTTCATTCGGGCCCTGACAAGTAGAGACATGATGTCTCTCTTCGCTACGTCGTCGGACGAAGCCACTGTCGATGCCTCTCTCATCTTGTCTTTCAAGATTTGCTTCGAAATTTCTCTGATACGATGCATAGCGTCCACCAGAACACCCGCATTGCCTACATACAGAAGATGAGAATCTCAATGAGCCGCGTCATATTGGCTTACCAAGTAGGGGGATCTTGTATAGCCATTGTCGATGATTGTACATCCACTCGGAAGAAAAGAGGGAAATTGAGCCTGGAAGTGACAGCAAGACGATGAGCCGGGTAAGATTTGCACCTGAGCGAACAATTTCATCACAATATCCAGTAAGTTTGATGAGGAAATTTACCAGATTGGAGATTCAAGAGATCCTCATATGCGTTTGCCAAGGGATTGTGTGGGGTACGCAAAGAATCAGTCTTGTATCCAAAAGCGGTTTCACAGATTATGTCCAATGCGACTTTACTGGCTAATTTTAACAATGTTAAAGGCAAAACAGTCTAATCGGATGGTGTGCTCACTCCAATCATATACCAAAAAGTCTTTGCCTTTGGACGGATCTGCCTGGTCCTCAATTTGCGACTTCAAGATATTGACAAGACTAAAATGATGCTTAAATCATACTGAAGAGAAACACTGAACATGTACTTACACCTCGATAGGTTCGTAATACAAATCTGTTTCTGTGGGAGCATCAACAAGATATTCAGTCTATAGCCGTCGACACTTACGGGCAATGAGGTTCTGAATCGAGAATGCAGGATTCATGACTTTCCGCATCTGTTTGTGCTCATTCCCTGTGACAGTCAAAAGCCCCCGACCTGCTACAAAACCTAGTACATTGCGCATGAAGCCAGGCTAACAGGACGGTCGATAAATTTGCATATAAGCGGGAAAGGAAACAATGAGTCCGCACCCGAGGAGACTCGACCCAATCAGATACAAGGATCTTATGCAATGCATCAGGTTTGCAGATTACAAGACGCTCCAACCCAAAAGGCCCAACGGCGCGTACAATGGGGCCGTACGTCTTGACCCATGCTCGCTGAAGAATGCCTGCTTCGGCTTGGAGTATAGCGGGGAATTGCCCTTTCAAGACCGAACCTAGCGGCGGGCCTGGTACTTTACGAAGAGGAGAGAGATATCGGGGCCACAAGATGAGTTGATAAGAGACCTTGTGCACGATCCAAACTGCGAAAGGATGGAGGTTTAATAAACAAATGCAGGAATTGTGAGCGGATCTTACTCCCAGTCACTATGGCGAAAAGGTAAAACTTGACAGCCAGTGCAGAAGCTATCGCGCTTGAGAGTAGTGAGAGCATGGTGGCTGATAGTGGAAGAAGTGGCTCTATGCAATACCAAAGGGTATGAGTACCGGATGCAATTCATCCCGTGATTTTCCAGACGCCAACTGATCGGATGCAACTGTTCTGATTGGTGTAATCTTCTGCCAAAGTGGTATGATCTACAATCCAGGAGAGGTCTTCTGAAAACATTACACTTGTCCAAATCACGGTTTCATAGTATTGCTATACCTCCTTTGCCTCCTGCTCTAAAATCTCTCGTTCCAGTCTTGCTCTTTCTGCCTCCCTCAATCTCATCAAAGTCAACGATTCATAGTCTAAACCAGGCGCAGCCAGTGATGGCGCAGTCGGTTGAGACAAAGCCTGTACCATGTTAGACCCAGTATTATGAAAAAATCCGACGAAAACAACTCACAGAAGCACTGGGATACATAGAGAAGGATGGTACAGAAGATGACCCTTTAAATTGTGGTGCTGAATCGGGTGGAGGCTTCGGATCGGATCCCAATTTGCCTTTCTTCTTCAGCCAGCCTATCAGTTCGGGCTCGCGCCCACTGGTGTCTGCCCACGAAACCTGGATACCTTCCAATCCCCGCTCCTTTACTCCACTTGCACAAACCACTGCGAAGGCATCGCCTATTCGCTTGAAAGGGATCAAGGCTGTTCCAATTTTCGTATTCTTTACAGCGGTTTGCTTCTTTTTTGACGACTTGGATTTGATCGAGAGCACAACAGAATCAGTGTCAATAGCGCCGAAAGGCTGTAGTAAACTTGATAGGGATTCCGGTGTAGTGAGGTTTGGGTGAAATTCCAGCGAGTATCTTAGTTTGACTGTCGTGTCCAGCGGGCCTGCATACGAGTCAGGAAATCGAAACGGAGTGATGGATGTGTAGTACCTAGAGCTGGAGGCTCGTCATCTTCCTGAGCAGCAGCAGCAGCTTTCCTTGCTTCTTCTTCGCGCTGTAAGAGTTCCCTTTCTTTTTGCTCTCTAAGCTTCCTTCCCTCGTCCATGATCTTCTCGTTTTCGTGCCACATTTCTTTTTCGCGCTGCTGCTTTTCGACTCTCGCTTTCTTGACTTGTCGTTCACGTTCCTCAAGATCGTCTAACATAGCTTTCCGTTTGGCATCAAAGGCTGAGTAACGCAACTTCCGAGCCTCCTTGAGCCTGACCTTGGCGTCCAACGCCATTCGGCGCAAGGGGTCGAGAAGCAGCTCATAGGCTTGAGTAAGCTCATGGAACTTTTTGCCTATAGGTCAATGAGTGGTGTGCTTTGAAGGTATGCAATCGGAGCACGGACCTGCATCTGGATTGTTTCTGTTCTTTCGAGAGTAGATTAGTGGTACTAGGAGATACGGGGGATAGGGGACGGGCGCGTACTCTGTCCGGGTGGACCTTCAAAGAAAGTTTGCGATAGGCGGACTTGATGTCCTGATCTGAGGCCTCGAGGGAGAGACTCAGGAGGTCGTATGGATTAACGTCTTCATCCGACATGTTACAGACTCACCCAGACCCAGACCGCGTTCCTAGTGTCTGCGAAGCGGAGTGATGCGCCACACGAGGATCTCCGCATTCGGCCCGCGTGTTACGTTCGGCTGTCAAAATCCAACAGTAGTTTTTAATTTATTTATCCAAGTTTCGTTATTGGCAAATTGAACGGCTGTATACTAAACATTCGTTATACCACGTTCTTTCTATCCCCCATCTGCCCTCGACCATGGGCCTTTTAACCAGGCATTTACTACCGCTCACCCTCGCCTTGAACTTGTGTCTCAACTTTGCTTTCCTCGCTTTTACTGGAACAATCCGTCTCCCCCAGGTTTCGCAAGGTCTCAAGTCTCTCATAATCAATGACGGGCCCTCGGGCGTCGTTCTATCTAACAAGCCCCATGGTTCCTTTTCGTCCCCGACAACCGCCGAATCGCTTTCTGCTTCCGATCCAGTTGTCTTTGCCATGGTCATGCACGGCCAAAACGCCGCAACCGAAGGCCTCCTAGCCCTCAAAACAGCCCTAATGCATCTTTCTCGTCCTGCCGAATTCCACATCATTTGCAGTCCTGATGCAATTGACATCGTCCAAGAAAAAATCGCCTTGTTTTCGAGGTATGTTTATTGCTTGACTGCATGTGGTCCTTATCTCTGATGCTATAACCCAAGACCTTCTTACAATATCACCGTTTCGTTCTATCCTGTGACCGAAACGTCTATCCGTGATAGGGCCCAACGGGCAGGTGTTGGATCCAAACATGAAGCTGGTGTAGGAGGCCTCGTAAAGGCCTTTTTACACGAACTATTGTACAACGTAGAAAAAGTCATATTTTTCGACACGGACATGCTTTTCCTCGTCGATCCTTACCTGCTGTGGCGGGAGTTTGACCGATTCAAGGCCCACAACGAGGAAATTCTAGTTGCCTTCCCGACGCTAGGACCCGAAAGCACAGCTGATGTTATTTGTACATGTATCATGTGCGTCTCATTATTTCTAAACTGTTGAGAAATAACCAAGAACCTGCCTTGACAGGCTGCTTGATCTACACTTATTACGAGAGCAACATTTCATGCCTTCGACGCTATTCCCCTCCACAGTGGAGACTCTCGGAAGTCCGCAGACTTGGTCTATGGCTGGTAGGAGTGTTGTTGCCCCTGTCATGCAGCCTATATTGATAATCCTTTTTTTTTTCAAGGCGTCGATCCTATGAACCCAGATTTCGGTGACCAAGGGCTTTATTTCGCGATTTGGAAACGTTATGGTCCCGTGGGTAAATTTAAAGACATCAGCGCCAGCTGGGACATGACACATTGTCGTTATTCGTGAGGACTCCTTTCGTCATTGTCGTTCTCGTTGTCTGAATATGTTTTAGATATGGTTTATCGCTTGCTGATGGAAATGATTCCATGTCAGAGCCCGAACAAGTGGAACATCAAACGTACTTAAGAGAGGCGAAGGTTTACGACCAATGGCGACAGCTTTATCCTGCTTTGCTGCATTTGTATGTAATTCTGTTGCGTTCATATGGCCTTTATGATTGACTCGAATTCTGAACAGCAATTGTCAACCTGGCACTCCTGTTGTCTGGGACGATCCTCTAAACAGTAATCGTCCACGATGGGGGCCATTCCTGGTTATTGCTAAGCAATATAAATGGGTATGGTTAAATCGTGGAGATGGATCCAGCTCTGTTAAGACCGACGTCGTAACAGACAGATCATATTGGGATGAGTTGAAATATGGGGGTCAGCCTGAGGATCTATCTTAACGCGCTATATGTTATGACCGGCTGCTTGGAGCAGTATGTTTGAAACAAACACTTTTCTCTAAGACCTAGTCTTATTTATGGTCCCTAGATTCCGTTTGCTTGTTGGTCTCACTGTTGTATAGTATTTTTTTTTTGCTCGGAAGAATTCAATATTCGACTTGAACGTGTCACAATCACGTGGGTGTGATACCACATTCAACTGCGCCAATTGAAACGCGTCTTTGTCCTGGACGCACTGCATCTCCTAGCCTCGAGAACTCAATGGCTCCTCATCCAAAACCAGCGCGCGACATTCGACCGCGAATACCCCTTCGTGAATCTATAACTCCTATGTCTAAGTATATAATCTGAATTAACCTCTTCTCAGCGCGCTCCCCTAATTCCCAGACGTACCCTACTCCTCCGTTCGACGGCTCGGTGGTGGCCACAGATATTATCGTAAAAACATCTGACGATGATCTGTTCAAGTTGCAGAAAGTGATTTTGACTCTGGCCTCCCCTATCTTTAGTGCTGCTGTCCGCGCCATCGATACGAACACGTGCGATCTGCCGCCGATGCTGCGAATTGCGGAAAAATCAGACGGTGATATTCCAGTTTTAGAAGTCCCTGAAGGTTCTCGAGTGTTTGACAAAGTGATGAGGTTATGCTATCCCGTTATTGACCCGACCCTCCAAGATTTCGGCGAGCTTAGAGACTTGTTGGAGGCTGCGACCACTTACGGCCTGGATAAGGCTAAAAATCACCTGAAGCTCCAACTGGAAAGTTACCTCAATAAATGCCCCCTACGCGTGTATGCTGTTGCATGTCGTAATAATTACGAGGACGTAGCCCGCACCGCGGCAACGAAGTGTGTTGCGCAGTCCATTTTTGGTGTGCGATTCCCGGAGTTGGAGCATATCAATGCCGCCGAGTACTTGAGATTGCTCGTCTACCACAAGGAGGCTGTAGCCAAGCGATCTACCAGTTTTCTTAATTTTGGCATCCCTATTTTCTTGTGGCGGAGGAATTTTGCCTCACCAGCCTTTCCTACAAATGCGACCTCTTTGTCACTTCCTTACCCCCTGCAAAACGCTGTCCCTGAAGTTCTTTCTCCTCCTCCGTCTCCTACAAAGCCCACAATCTCACCGTCATTCAGCGTCCCTGGTGATGTCATTATCCGTTCATCCGATAACGTTGATTTTCACCTCCATCGGACTATTCTCGGCCTAGCATCCCCCTTTTTTAAGGACATGTTCACTTTGCCTCAAGGGGAAGAGGAGCAGGAACGTATAACTGTTTCTGAGGATTCTCGTACATTCGAGCGCTTGCTCCAATTCTGTTATCCTGTCCGCAACCCGCGCATCGGGACACTTGCTGAAATCAGCCAGGTACTACAAGCTGCAGCAAAATATGATTTGGATTGGGTGGTGTCAGAACTGAGTTGGGCTCTGCTCGAGTTTTCAAAGGCAGAGCCGATGCGTGTTTATGCTATTCTCTATCATCACGAACAAGCAGATGCTGTTAACGAAGCTGCGAGGCGACTTCTAGATCATCCACTTCTATCCCTGATCCAGACACCTATTCCAGACGAGATGGAGCATATATGTGCAGAGGGATGTTTTCGAGCTATCGAATATCGTCGAACATGCGAAGATGCAGCAAAGTCAGTCCTGTTGAATTTACAGTGGGCGGCCACAGACACGACCTGGGGACTCGATTGTTGGAAAAACGTCACCTGCGTTGGGTGCACCAAACTCCACATGATCATGTCTGGTACCGAAGAAGTGTTCATAACTTCGTGGTTCTACACTTATATCGAATCCCTCCGCGCCATCATTGGTGATCGACCTTCAGGAATCAGCGTTACAGAGATGGAAATATTGAACGCAACGAATGGTAATTTCTGTTCGCGGTGTCACAAGGGTGCTGGTAAAGCACTTGCAGGATTCAAAACAATATTCCTGGAACAACTTGAGAAAAATCTTGCTCTGGTGCGTTATCGACTTGCTTCGCAGGAGTATAGTCTAAATATACTTCAGGTACCACTCGACTTGCCTTTCTAGGTGCAACTAGAATTTGTTGGCCTCGTAACATCATAATAATCTTTGGCTCCCCAATGAGCTAATGATATGTAAATCAATCCAAGATCTCCGGTTATGCTTGTATTCTGAATCAATCGCTTCTCTCGAACATGGGTGAAGAGAATTGGGTGGCGATTGGGTAGATGTCCTCAAAGGAAGTTAGATCAAGAGACGCGATCATCTGTGGCAAGTTCGAGACTCCACGTCGTACGCAAAATATAACCGTCAATTCAACTCCTCGTCCGAACTTACAAAGGTGTCATAGTGGTGGCAAAGTTTGGGACTTCCTACATAAGACGAACCATACATGATACATTTACATACGAGCTCCATGACCTGCGTAGCATAGCCACCTAACCAATAGATATATAGCACAGAATAGTACAAGACAAGCACACCCAACCTCACTCTAATTTAATGCTGATTTTAATAAAGACGCGATCACCTGATGGACTGTGACTAGCGTGACACAACTAAGTACCAAGTTCGATCTTGTGACTCTTCAAAACATAAGATCACGCTGCGACCATTAAGTTGCATCTTCCAGTTTCTAACCTCTTAGGCACAATATACAGTACGACAAGAACGCTTGACGGCGTCGGCTTACTTCGCAAGTTATAGTCAGTGTGCCCTGTTCGACGAGCACCGATATAATACACAAAGAACACACTGTTGAACAGTCTGTGTCATAACGTCCATGGCTTCTCGTGCTCCATCAGAGTCCTCTACGCGTATATCACGTACCACATCGCGGGCGTCGATGTCCTCGTCGACAGCAAAGTCCAGATTACGAGGATTATCCAATGCGTCGCTTTCTAGCAGCCAGAGCAATGTAAGTAACAGAAGAACATCATCTGCGGTCGTAAACTCCAACGGTGCAAAGCGTTCTCCGAATGCGACTCCAATGCCTTTGTTTACTCCTGCTGCAAAGAGACTATCTAGTTCTATACCTGCCCTATCTGCTACACGTCGTCAATCCGCACCGATCCAAACCAGTAAAGCCCAGCCTCATTCAGATCTTAACGGCTCACATCCAAAGACAAACTCTATTCCGCTTCCCGTTCGGCAGAATAGCACGTCTGTGACCGTTCCACGACCTAAACCTTCAGCTGTGCCGAGGGCGGCGCGTCCAGTTTCTCTCCATCAACCACTTCAGGAGTCCCCAACACTGGTTCCCTCTACACCCCGCAATAGAGTCATGTCTCATACTCCTCCCCGTCCCAGCGGCTCCACTCACCAATCAACGTCTCCTACGATCGGTCTTTCACCTCAAGTGATGACCTGGCCGAAATCGAGCCCTCAACCCACACCGTCCAAAAAGCTAACGACTCCACATCAAGGATTCAAGAGCCAAACGCCTAGACATGGCTCAGGAAGCTCGTATCTAGCCGAGTCTAAAAGTGCTCCTTGGTCTCCTCCCAACTCTATCGACCGGAAAACTGGTCGCTCGGTTGCGAACAGCTTGTCAGCTATGCAACGGCGTGATGAGTCTCCTGTCCGATTGATGTTTGATCCTGAAGAGACTCACGATGTTCCCATTTTTTCGTCCGTCTTGGATGGAGATGACATGACTCTGGAGCTTGTCACGGACGTCAACGAGAGTCAAATCGATGAAGACGTAATTATTCGTCATGATCTGTCCTTTCTCTTGCTAACCGGTTTGTAGATGAAAAGCGCGCTGGATGAGGTAATGTCTCTGCATACTCGTAAGGTCCTTCACTATAAAAGGTTACTCGAACGAGCACAAGCATCGACGGCGGCGCAACTTCACGCATTACAGGCTGAGGTCAAGTTTCTGAGAGAGAAGGAGAAACAATTGGAGAGCGGGGGTATGGCTAGTGCGATCGATGGTGATGAGGAAGGATTTTGTATTTGTGGAGGCAGAAAACAAAAAGGATATTGGAGTGGGTATAGGGACGACGATATGGAGCAAGGTCAAGGGCATCTCCTGAATGCTTTGAAAGGTGATGGAAACGGTGGGTTCAACGAATTGGAAGTTCGGAAGGCTATCAGAGGACTTGGGCGTGACGATAGGATGCGATTGTGAGATTCCTCTTTTCTTACTGGCCTGAATCTGATGCTCTCTCTTAACAGAATCAGCCTGATCTTGGACTGTCAGTGTTATTTCTGTCTGGTAACATATCCAACTACGTTCTAATAATGGTTTGCAGCTTGTATGCCTGGCGATATCCGTCTTCAAATTCTTCTCCTCGAAAAATATGCCAAATCTACATTCGATATCGTCGGCAATCTTTCACATGATCTAGCCTTCAAAATCATAAAACGGCTGAGCGTCAAGGAATTACTTCAAGTAGAACCAGTCAACAAGAAGTGGCAGGAATTGGTCCACCATCCTGCCCTATGGAGGTATCATTGCTTAAAAATCACAGCTACCGACCCTATGCCTTTGAAACGTCCTGCGAGACCTGACGGATGGTAAGTGTGGTTTAACACGCTTCCCTTTGAAGATACGCTGAGAATTTTCTAGGGAACCCCTCTACCGCGCTTTGCATCACCGAGAATCTAACTTCAAGAACGCGTTGCCGCAGAACATACGATTCCTGACGGGCCACACGAATTACTGCACCACTCTTCTCTTAAAAGGCAGGTGTATGACTTCATCAATTTGCGTCCCATGATTTACTATTCTTTGTAGGAAAGCGGCTCATATCAGGTAGCTATGATGAAACCATTCGATTCTGGAACATAGAAACGGGCCAAATGACCAAATGCTTGCAAGTCAAGAAGCCTGTTAGTTGTCTCGATTTTTTGCACGAAGAAGGTAAAATTCTGCAATTATTTCAGACAACACAAGTTTATTTTATTCTCTTTGTTAGAGGTGTTTGTCGTCGGGTTCCATGATGTTGGGTAGGCACCTATGATCAAACACTCGATTGTCCATTGACATATTTGCAGCCGTGTTCACTTGTTTTCGTCTCTGACCTTCACTCCTCTTCAACAACTAGCTGGTCATCTGAATGGCATCCGTGCTGTAGCTCTTTCCTCGAAAAACCTAGTCTCTGCAGGAGCTGACAAGGCCTTGGTTTGCTGGGATTGGCGAGCTGGAACAAAAATTGTCAGGTTTGGACAACAAACTACTGTCAATATCGGTGTCCAAATTATTGCTGGAGATCGCGCGGCTGGAGGAGGCGAGGATGGGGAGCGCGTGGTTAGTGTGACCATCGATGGGATAGTCAGAGTTTTCTCAATCAGTGAGTACTCGATCCTG